>JAOTQJ010163582.1:0-69890 GCA_025642045.1 Solanum sejunctum | reverse complement strand
TGTATGTATGTATGCCCTTGCTCATGTAACATTTCAATGCAGTTTATTATTATGTCAATTTTACATTGCATACCTAGCATACTTCTTACATTCGAATATACTAATATGTACTATATGCCTATATTATATCACCAATGTAGGTTCAAGTATTCTACCATCCATTCCCGTGGCTAGGTCTAGGCTGTTAGACGATCTAGATTGGGAGAGTCCTTATGCTTCGGAGAAAAGTCCTACAACCTCTTTTCTTATGTCATATTTATGTATTAGATACAACTTTTCTTTTATGCTAAGGTTGAGCCATTCCTGTATGAGCCACCATCTATGTTATGGTTTAGAGGCATTCGTTGGACATGTCACTTTGAGTTTACACTTGTATTTTCTTTTTCATTTATAAGCTCCTATGTTATGCTTATGTCAGCGTCCAAATTTTATGTTATTCTTCCATTGTTTACCTTGTATGCTTGGTGTATACTAGGAGGCTTGGGTGACGTACTTTCGATCTCGTCATTTGCCATTTTATGGTTTGACCTTGGCTTTGGGTTGTGATAAATAGTTTTGAGATATGAGGATTTATATAAGGACCCTTGGGGATAGTCCCCTCACTCAAGCTCATTTAGTGATAGGTAAAATCCCACAGAACACATAATCATGCAATATACATAGTCTTTATCATAGTTCAAAATTCATCAAAATCATACTTTCATAGCCTGTAAAATGGGTATCGTACCTCATAATCATTTCATATAAAAAAAGCTAGTCCATCTATATACTTCACATGAAGTATGGGTATACTCCCCATCTTATCATCATTATATAAACATTAGGGTCCTATATAACCTTTATCATTATTATCATAAATACACTTCGCTTGAAGTCATATTCATGAAAATTCATAGCTTGATCATAGGAAATTAGGGCAAAATATAAGTTCAAAAACAATTGAATTTTCTTAATGGGATAATATAATTTGGATCACCAATGAATTTTCTCAACATTGAAATATTAAATACCTGATGAACCATAACTAACTTTAATGGTAAATCTATCTCATAGGCCACCTCAATTCGTTTCAAGATCTTGTAAGATCCCATATACCTAGGACTCGATTATCCCTTTTTGCCAAAATGCATTACATCATTCATTCAAATAGACCAAATCACCTTCATCAAACTCAAGGTCCCTTCTTTTAATATCCGAATATGACCTTTGGCAACTTTGGGATGCCTTTAAACTTTCCCATATAACTCTCAACTCCTCCATGACATCAAGTACAAAATCTAGTCCAATCAATGATATCTCCCCAACTTTGAACCATCCTACCAATGACCTATATCATTACCATACAAAGCTTCAAATGGTCTCATCTTAATATTTGAGTGAAGGTTATTGTTATCAGAAAATTTAGTAAAAGGTGGGTGATCATCCCAACCAACTTTGAAATCAAACACACATACCATTAAGATATTTTCCAATGTTTGGATTGTTCTTTCAGCTTTCCCATTGACTTGAGGATGAAAAATGGTCTTAACTTCACCTCTATACCAAGGATATTTAAAAATAACTTACAAAAATGAGAAGTGAATTAAGCACCACGGTCCGATATGATAGACAATGGAATCCTATACAATCTTACCAACTCGTGGATATAAACCTTAACGTAATCCTCAGCACCATAAGAAGTTTTCATAGAAAAAAGTAGGTTGAGATTGTCATTCTATCCCCAACCACCCATATTGAGTCATGTTATTTCCAATTCTTTAGCAAACACATAATGAAGTCCATTTTCACCTCCTCCCATTTTCAAGTAGGAGTCTCAATTTTTTGGGCTAAACCACCTGATCTTTGGTGTTCAACTTTTTTTTGTTGACAATTTGAACATACTGCCACACATCGTGCTATATCCTTCTTCATAATATACACCAATAAAATTCTCTCAAATCCTTATATAACTTGATGGATCCTAGATGAAAAATATATCAAGAGCTATGAGCCTCCTCTAGAATTTTCTTCCTTAGATGATCGATATTAGGAACACACAATCATCCTTGGTAACAAAGTATTCCAACTCCTTCTTGTGAGAAAACCTCAATCCTCTCATCATTAACCAACTTCTTCAACTACAACAAAGTAGGATCCATGCCTTATTTTTTTAACTTCCCTATAAAAGACAGTTATGCCCCATTTTCCATAAGTCACCACCATTGCTTGAACCATTTAACCTTAGGCTCAAACGAGCCGAATGGTGCACTTCTTTTATTAGCACTTTCTTTCTATACTTAATATGCACAATGCTGCCCATAGAAACTCTACTAAGTATATTAGCCACAACATTTGCTTTACTGGGATGATATATCACACTCCTATGATAACCTTTTAGAAGTTCCAACCACTCTTTTGCCTCAAATTTAAATACATTTGGCTAAACACATATTGAAAACTATTGTGGTCAGTGAATATGTCAACATGCACCCTATATAGATAATGTCGCCAGATCTTCAATGCAAATATATGTCCACCAATTCAAAGTCATGAGTGGGGTAACTCCTTTCATTCACTTCCAATTTCCTTGGGGCATAGTCAATGAATTTACCATATTGCATCAAAACACAATCCAAATCTACATGTGTGGCATAAAAAACAACAAAACCATTTGAACCTTCGGGCAATATCAAATATAGGGGGTAAATCAAGACGATACTTGAATGTTTGGAATCTTTTCTCATATTCACCAGACCATTGAAATTTTATCTTCTTTTTGATGAGCTTTGTCAAATGCGAGACAATGTAAGAAAACTCTACAATATCCAGCAAAACCTAAAAAGTTCCTAATGTCGGAAGGAGACAACGGTCTAGGGAATTTCTTCACCACCTCTGTCTTCTTTGGATTAATTCTAATACCATCACCCGAACAAATATGAAAAAGAAAATCCAAATCGCTTAACCAAAATTACACTTACTACATATGGAAAAAAGTTGCCTATCTATTGAGGTTTCCAACATATTCCGCACCTGATCCTCATGTTCCTTTTTTGACCCATGAATGGAATAATATATCATCGTTGAACATAACTACAAGCATGTCAAAATATGATTTAAATACTCTGTTCATCAAGTCCATGAAAACTGCAGGAGCATATGGTAGCCCAAGTGACATAATCAAAAATCCAGAATGACCATACCAAGTTCTAAATGTTTTTTTAGAATGTCATCCTTCTTTACAATCAATTGGTTATCCTCAAATTGCAGATTAATTTAAGGGAAGTAGGTTGCAACTTTTAGCTAATCAAATAGGTCATCACTCCTCGAAAGTGGATACTTGTTTTTGACAATCACTTTATTCAAACGCTGATAATCCACACACATCCGAAGCGAACCATCCACCCTTCTTACAAATAGTATGGACACCCCATGGAGAAACACTATGCCTTATGAACCCCTTATCAAGCAAGTCCCTAATTGTTCCTTCAATTATTTCAACTCCACCAGGGCCATATGATATGGAGGTATAGAAATAGGTTGAGTATTGGGTAGAAGATCAATGCCAAAGTTAATTTTTCTTTTGGTGGGAGTACTGGGTGAGTCACTAGAAGAGACACTAAATATTTCATTAACAATACGGATTGAATCAAGAGTAAGAACCTCAAACTCAGCATCCGTAACTCGAACAACATGATATATGCACCCTTAGGAAACATTCTCCAAGCCTTTCCATAAGTAATGAGCATACCCTTGAATACCGAATTGGTTCCCTTCCATTCAAGAATGGATTCATTATATGGCATAAAATTTTATCTTATGGGTTCTACAATAAATAGAAGCATATGATGCATGCGTCCAATCCATATGAAAAATAATATCAAAATCGATCACGTCAAGTACAATAAGGTCACAGGCAAAAACTCTATACAAGGCCAATACATGACTATTTCTATACACTTTCTAGGCCAAAATCATCTTACCAAATAGAGTATATATCGAATAGGATTCTAACAAAACTTCGAGAGACATATAAAACTTTATGTCAAGGTAAGGAGACAAAAGACATATTTGCACTGGGGTAAGGTAAAGCATACACATCAAGAACAAAGACTCTTAATATACCTGTAACCACCTTGAGGGACTCATCTTCCTCTTGCCTAGCATGAAAGGGCATAGAATCGGTTGCGACGCGGACTACCTCCTTGAACTTTGGCACCTTATTGCAATTTCCCTCTTTGACCTACTTTACCTTGAACACTCCCCTCTTTACCTTTGTTAGCAACATTAGGAAACTTAGATACTTTGTGGACCACCTTTCCACAACCATAACAAGCATCTACCTCTCAAATAATCACCTCTATGAATCCTCCCACACTTGGGACACTTAGGAAGAATAGCATAGTTAGACTAAGAACCATTAACTTGAGCATTTGGGGTACCATATCTCTATCAAACCTTGGAGTACAAATCTTGGATGACCCTTGAGCTTGTTAGAAATGGCCATCACTGTACTAAGGACTAGAAAATCCATATTCAAAATGAGCCCTCTTGGACTCCCGCACCCTCATATTTTGAATATTCTTACTCTTAATTTGTTTGGCATGATTCATGAGCCAAGAAATATCTATCTCCTTGATAAAAATCATAGTTTTGCATTCTATCTTCAAAAAATAAGACACTTGAAATGAAATTGTCCATGCAGGCTATAGCGTTGCTAACAAAAGATGGAGCATACTTACACAATTTTTTTGAACTTGAGATTATACTTAATCACACTCATTCCACCATGTTTAAGATTCATGAACTCTATCACTTTAGCTTCCCTTATTTTAATCGAGTAGAAACGATCAGCAATAGTGGCCTCAGAGACCTCCTATCTAAGAGAATCCTCCTCATTATTCTTTTTGGACTTTCATTATATGAACAAAACTTGAGCGGCCCTTTTAAGTTGGTAATCCATTGACTCTGCCTTCTTCTCGGGAGATACCCCTAAAATCTCCACCACTTTGTAGACCTTATTAATAAAATCTTTTGGACCTTCGTCAACTTTAGAATCATAGAACCCTAGAGGTTTCATCCTAGTAAAAGCTTTCATCCTTGAAGATAGAGTAGGAACCTTTGGAGAGGCAATGCTTTAAGCCCACATAGTGATAGTGGCCCTAAACTCCACATTGGTCACTTGGTTAGCTAGAGGTTCTTGAGGAACTTTAGCAGCCAGAGGAGCTTGGTCCTCATTAGCATTAACTATCCTTCGTAATGGAGCATGACATAGAGGCATTCTCTAAAAATTTCAAAGAACAAGCATTTGGAAGTGAAGAGTCTTAACACACAAAATAGGGTACAACATAGATCACAATGAAGTGAAGATTTCAAAAGTATCACATAACCTCTTATTCATGGATGTGAAATACTTCACACCTATGAACAAAGACTCTACTAGAAGTTGCATTATGCATTCCCTAGGATTCGTTCAAACCTTATACTCTAATACCAAGTTTGTCACGACCCAAACCTAGGAATTAGTCGTGACACGGCGATCCCAAAGGCATCCGACCCAATTCTCCTCTTTATATCATAAGAATAAATAAGGTAAATATGCAATTAATATGAATAAGCAATTGGAAACATATAATTTCATACAAGCTAAAGCATGGTTGTTAGATTTCCCTTTAAAGGTAATTACATCAACATTGTCTAAACATGCCTCTACATCATAGAACTTAGTACCGTCTAGAACATGCTACAAGCTCATCTTTAATATAAAAATTAATATATAAAGGTCTCAAAATAGCACATAAAGCAATGATATAAGGCGTGTCCCCGAAGCATGGGAACTCACCTAATATTCAAAGGGTAGTGTCTAACTCTAGCTATAATAGCGCCGTCTTGTAGTTCATCCCTACACAGTTAGATCATGGAGGCAAAACATATGCATTAGTACATTGGAATATACTAAGTATGTAAGTATGCAATGTATCAATGAAATATCATAAAAATAATAGTAATATAAACAATCATAGTGATAGAATAAGTACAAGCGATGAATGACCAATGCATTTTTAAGATCATAAGTGTAAGCGTTTTAAAATATTTCTTAACGTAACATACATATGTGGGAATATGATTATAACCAACAATAAAACCATGCACTCTCTTATATAGAATCCTGATGGTTCCTCTACCCCAAAGAAAGAGTAGTTTACTTGTCCAGATAGACTATGCCTCACCCTACGGGCTCTACACCAGCAAAATGAGTTTTATATGTGTGTATCCACTAAAGGAATACCATATAGGCATATAATATAGTCCTATGGTAGTACATAGTTATGAGACATGAGGATTTATATAAGGACTGTTGGGGATAGTCTCCCTCACTTAAGATAATTCAATTCTAAGTCAAGATAATTTGGTGCTAAGTCAAATCCCAAAGAATACATGATCTTGCAATATATATAGACTTTATCGTAGTTCCTAATTCATCAAAATCATTTTCATGGCTTGTAAAATAAGTTTCATAACCTCATAATAATTTCATATCATAATAATAGTCCATTTATATGCTTTTCATGAAGTGTGGGTATACTTACCATCTTATCATCATTATATAAACGTTAGGGTCTTTGGTCACCCTAATCGTTATTATCGTAAACATACTTCTATACTTGAAATCATATTCACGAAAAATCATAGTTTGAAAAGGAATTTAGAGGAAAATGTGGGTTGATAAACAATTGAAGTTGAAATTATAATATTGAATGAAAACCATGTGAGATCAATACAATTGAATAAATTGAATCATTCATAAAAGAACAATATCAATTCACATGTCCTAGTCAACATATACTTATAATTCCTTGTAAATCAATTAGAAACTATGCAATTCATGTAACAATTATAATTTGTGTATAATTAAGTATAATAATCATGTAATAATTATAATCCAAGCAATTGAAGGGAATTCATGGAAACCCATAAAAATTCATACTTGAACTTGAAGAAAAAGAAGAGTTTGAATTGGGCTCCGTAGATGGAAATGTGTCCATGGATGAATAATGTGTTGTTAAAATACATCACTTTTGATGGTTAAAACTTGAAATTTCATATATTCTCAAAGCGATGTTAGTACTTTTGATGTATTTTTATATTAATTTTATATAATTACACAATAATGGATGATTTTGGGCAAAAGTCTACATGTTTCATGTTTTTGTTGACTTAGGGAGCACTCTACGGGTCGTGGTTTATTCCATGAGCCATAGGAAGAGTTTTGGGTCAAATCCAATAAAAGGTCAATTTTCAAATGTTGAAAAGTATTAGTTTAAAGATGAGCCATTGATTACTTCATGACCTGTGTGTGAGTTCATAGGTTGAAGATCAGAAAATATGTTGAATGCTGAAGTTCTCTTAGATGAAGTCACTTACGAGTCATATGTTTGGTGATAGGTCATATATAAGGTCATACTAGGAGGATCAAAGTTTTGAAGAGTTTCAGAAAAATCAGTAGACAAAACCCTTTTCAGGCCATAAGTCAGAAGATGGCCTGTAGAAAAGTCTCATAGATTACAAACTATTTTTAGAAAGTGTATAGAACGTAGCCCAGGTATGGGCTGCGATCTCACCTATGGCTCATAACCTACTCTATCTGAGTTGTTGAATTTAGTTTTTCTATTTTATTTTGTATTTGTAGTTTACTTATTTTAAATAGGTTTTGTTTGGCTATTTCTTCGTGTAGAAGGATAGAAACGTCTAGGAACAAGTATAGAGACTTGGGAACTCATATTTTGTGATTTTTACATTGAGATTATTACATTGTGATTTCTTGTGGAGAACTTTAAATTTCATGTTCTTAAATTCATCATTGTAAATGTTTAACTATGATATTCCATATCATTATTATCTCATCTACAATGATCATGCATAGGAAAATCTACAACTAGGGTTGTGAGAACCATGAAGAACTAACAAAGTAAAATCGGATAATCCGTAACTCTTAGAAAGTAAGCATATATGTATTAGTTAATCCCTTTATTCAAAATGCTTTTTAATAGTGATGAATGTTGAAACTCACCTAATTCTTATTTGCTCTAGTTGAACGGGGTAATAAATAGGATAAGTGATAATTAACAAGATTCGATGTAATCACTCTCGTCTAAATAACCTAACCAGATAAATGGGTGGTTGTACGGGACTAAAAGTTAAGGGTTAGTGAGGCAACACTGTGGGGATAGATCAAATCACATAGTAAAATTTTTCTCTCACCTGGAAAAAGGTTTGGTAAATATAACTTACCAGTTCTGCTTGCTACGCACTAGAAAAGATTATGATTATCTGGCTATACAGAGTTAGAAATTCATGGGGAACACAATCCCCTAGTTACTTCTCTTACTCAATTCACAACACTTTCTCTTGATAATTGTTTATAGTTTAGGTTTACTTACTGCATCTGCAAAATTCCTCTTTTGGGAGATAAGTAGGTTAATTCATCCAAATTGTTAACAATTACTCTAGGTCTAGATCATATTTCCTATGGATTTGACCCTGACCATAGTTAGGCTATATATTTTGACAATGACTGCTTATCCCTTCAAAAGGAGGTGTAGTTTGGGCCACATAAAAATTTTGGCACCGTTGCCGATGAATAAGACTTTTAGACTAGTCTAATTTGAATAATTTGTGAATTAATCCATATTTGCCTCGTAGTTGAGGTAATTCTTTGACTCTATTTGACCAAAATATCTAGAGAACACTAAGTAGAATGGCACAAAATAACACAAACAATTCTACCAATAATGACGTAAATGCAGCACTGAATCCAGATAATGATAACCTACCACCAACACTTGAGGATACAAATTCCATCACTACAGGATCTTCAAGATGCTGGCTAACACATGGAATCAATATTAGCTTGACCCTATGGTCGTGGATGTCACCAAAGCTATTGTGTTACTGCCTTTACCGAATAAGAAAAATTTTATTATTTCGAGTGGGCTATTACAAATACTGCAGAATAGATAGTTCTTCGTGGGCTTACCATCTGGGGATCTACATAACCATTTACATAATATTGTCATAATTTGAAAGAGTATGAAGGGAAACCAACATTTACCCATAGATACCATTGGGCTCCATGTCTTACCATTGTCTTTAATAGGTGAAGCGACAGTACAATTCTCTAAACTTCCACACAGTTAAATCACCACTTGGGCCGAGATGCAGAATGTCTTGGAGCGGTTCTTTCCTAGGTCGAAGAAACAGATGTTGAAATATTAGATCAGCAACTTTGAGCAGTTACCTAGTAATTTGATCAGTACTACATGGTAGAGATTTACAAAGTATTTCAGGCATGTTTCGTAACATAAGATCATTGGTGATTCCTTAGTGGAGATCATCATCGGCCACTTGATGATAATTGCTAATAGTGGCTGACACCATCAATGGTGGCTCATTCATGGACCATCTATTTTTGGTTGTAAAAAGGTTGCAAACATGAACCATACATGGGGCTGAAGAGAGAAGTCGATGACTAAAAGCTTTTTCTCAGTTACTACCAATTCAGAGCAAGCAAAGATAAATGAAGAGATGATACAATAGTTGGCATAGATAAGTACTAATATGGGGTTATTGATAAAGCAGAGTCTGGATCATGTGAATGTAGTTAACCATTAGCCTCCATGAGCACCCATGTATGAGGAGCTTGACCATGAGGAGGACATTTGCTTTGTAACTAATCAAATGAAGGATTTCTAAACCAAAGCCCAAGGATCCAATTAGTACTAGTGGTGTCAAGGACAAGGCAATAAAGGTTGGAACCTCAAAAAGATAGTGCTTTTGAAGCTAACAATGGAGGTGTCTATTATGACAAGAACAGAGGCCAGAATTGAAATAATGATTGGGGATGCAGAGAAGGTTACATGAATAGCCAGTATGTGCCACCACACAATCATGATTGTAGGACTGGTAGTTCGAGGATTGAAGAGATGTTTGAGAGATTATTTAAGAAGGCTGATGCTTAAGATGAGACCTTGAAGGGGATGAAATCTGACAACTCAAGTATTAATCAATAGATCGAGTCTCATTCTATTGCTATCAAGCAGCTAGAGCAACAGTTCAATCAAATGTCTACTCAGTTAAACTAGTGTTAGAAAGTTATATTGCTAAGTAACATAGTGCATAATCTGAAGAATGATTTGTAATACATGGCAATAATGTCAGGTGATAGCAAACAGATGATTGACCCTCTAATGCTTGATGATGATGAGCTTCAATAGGAGATGTTAGATAGCTAAGTTGCTAAGTTTTGGGATGATAATGTTAATAATAAGTTGAATGATGAGGTAGTGATGCCAAAGAAATTAAAACCCACACCTAGACCTCTCCCTCATAGACTTAAAAAAAGGAGCAACAAGGTAAGTTTCAGCACTTCATCTCTACATTAAAGCAGCTTACGATTAATATCCCTCTCATTGAGTCATTGGAGAAAATGCCCAGGTATCCAAAATTCATTAAGGTTCTAGTGACAAAAAAGAGTACTATGAGCCAAGAGCTCTCGCAAGAGCTTCAGAATTGTACTGCAATTGTAACAAAGTCCTTGGCGAAAAAGAAAGAAGATCCTGAAGAATTCACCATATGCTACACCATCCAAGATATGGAATTTGACAAGGCATTGTGTGATTTAGGAATCAACTTCTATTTAATGACTCTTGTAATATTCAAGAAGTAAGGCTTGAGAGCCCCTACTCAAACAAGCATATGGTTGTTAATGGTTCATAGCACATTGAAGAAGCCTATGGAGATATTATGCGATGTCCTTGCCAAGTAAAAAGTTCATATTCCTTATAGATTTCATGATTCTGGATTGCGAGGTCAACTTTGAAGTTATCAATTATCTTGGAAAGGCCCTTCCGATCCACAAGGCGAGCACTAGTGGACATGAAGTAAAGCCAACTAAAGGTTCTCTTGAATTCTAAAAAAGTCATCCTCAATATCTGCCGAGAGACCCGATGATTTGAACATGAATGTTTGGGCACTTTGTGAAGTTTGAGTAACCAAGTTGTCTAGGTCATACCACTATACTATATGAGGTTCTATGTGGGAGGTAGCCCAAGATATTTAATGTAATTTTTATGACTTTCTTTTAGTTTTGATTTTTTGACTATTAGGTAGTTTATGTTTCTTATTTTTAGTTGTAATTTTGGACACAAGGACTGGTGGATTATATGGTAACGGTTTATTCTATGGATAATATGCATGGACATGATTATGTCAGCTAACCAGTATAGAACAGTAAGGGAAGTTGCTTGTACAACAGGTTCTACGGGTCGTGATTCATACTATGACCCATATATTGACTAGTAAAATCACTTCCAATATGCAGAATTTTGTGCACTCTAGACTATGAGCCAACTTTATGGCCTATAGATAAAAATATGGATCATGAATTGGACTCATGGACCACTGGTAAGATTTCTAAACATGTTAAGTGTTGGGGACACTCAGGATCAAACATATAGGTTGATGTGTATGTACACCCCGTAGGTGTATCCATAGCGCCAATGTCTAAAAACTAGCGTTCTTGAAACCACGAGACCATGGCTTACGGTCTGTAGATCTTTTTATGGATCATAATCGAGGTTTTGTAAGGTCTATACCCCAGTTAAACTAGACTGGTTAGTGAAATAAAAAGGGGGGAAACACAATTACCCCCTACTTTCTCAATTATTTTCGAAAATACCAACACCTCCCTTCTTCTTCCCCAAGTTCGATCACCGTCAACCACTACCATATTTTCTGACCCATTTTCCAGACATACTATATAGAGTTTAGCATGTCTAGGGTTCCATTCTCTCGAGTTTTTCTCACTATTTCTCATCCTATTTGATAATTTCGGGTATGTGCTTTTGTTGAAACTTTATTTTTCCAAAATATTTTGTCATTGGTTTGATACATTGTTGAGAACAATCGATGAAGTTCACGATCTATATTTGGTATCACTTTCCAATGAAGTGTATTATGTGATTCGCACCATTTGATTGATGTTGTGAAACTTTAACCATGAACATGCTTGTGTGAATCATTGTTTAATTCATAAAATACCTTGTCAATTGAGGGTAAATCGCTTACTTTAGTAAATAATTGATAAGGTGGTGCATAAATTACATGCTAAGATGATTCAATTGATAAATTGTCCCTGAAAGGGTCTAAAATGATGAAGTCACTTGTTATTAAAATCTTACGAGTATACTTTGTTGTAATGGACATATGATTTTGTGTTTGTAGTGATAGTATGCTAAATCATTTGTCAAATGGTAGTTGATGCGATATGTACATGTTGAATTGATGGGTGATGTGTTGGATTAATGAGTCACACATGTTAGGTGTTGGGTTACATAGTGAAAATGTGTTTTGGGATGATTTGGGTTCATGGAATTTCTTTGATACTGTTTAGATTTGTATACCCTATTATTGGCTATGATTTCTGGTTTACTATTAATTAATAGTATCATTGAGGTGGCCATTGGAAATCTATGTTGCTGTTCTTTTTATAGTATGAGGGTCTTCTATGGCTCATGGATTAGACCATAGACCATAATTTCCCCCCATAGGTTGAGATCAGCAGCTTGGGGTTTTCAGGGATATCATTAGATGAAACCACTTAAGGGTCATAGTTTAGACTGTGGCTCGTAACTTAGTTTCGTAGGTTCATTTGCCTACCAATATTGATTCTGGAATATACCAATGACTTACTATGACTCGTGGTCATTTTTACAAGCCATACCTGGTCTCCTTGGTAGACTTTCAATAACTAGAATTATTGTATCCTTCCACCTAAGAAGGCCTTCTATGGCCCATAGATGAGCCTTTATAGTTCTCTCTGTAACTTATTTCTATAACTTTTGATTTTTTCTATATGCTTAGGACTTGTGTTTTTAGTTGTGTGTTTTTGGTACAGTGGCTCCAAAACCAAAGAAGAGTGGGATTTGATCCCTGCAGACGCGATCATAGGATGAGTCCTGAGGCTAGTGGATCCCTAGAAATGCTTAGTGTCCAAACAGCTATGGGCATTGAGAGACAATATACATGGGCAGTTTCTAGATAGGCAGTTCCACCCTAGACTCAGGCTACAGTGATCATATCTCTAGTTTGATGAGGGAGATGCCAACCAGAGCATCTCTATACAGAAGACAAACTCTGAGGAGGGGTGTCGAGCAGACATAGATGACAAAGATAACTTAGATTCCGAAGATGAGTCCATGTCTGAGTCAACCCCAGCACCTCCAGTACCTTTGGCCACAGTAAATGCATTGATGAGATGCAGGTGTTTCTGACAACATGCAGGGTATGTATTCTGAGTACACCCAGCATGATTAGAGGGGTTAATATATCCAAACTATATTCGACAAGCCACAGTTCATCATATCAGGGCTTGATAGTGCTCCTACACTCTAGGACACTATGGCCTGGTGTCATCTATAATGGTTGGAAGCCTCATCGAAAAGTGCTCCTTGGAGCTTGTTCGAGAGTTCTACGTATCCTACTCAGCTACAATTATTTATTCGACCCCAAAAAGGAAGAGATTTCTTGCAAAGTCCCCCCAACTTAGATGATTGTGAGAGGAGTTCTAGTCTATATATATGAGGCCACTATCTATCAATTTTTATTTGGTCCCGAGTATCAAGCCTCTATGACTACAATTGAGTATGACTATCGACTCGGGCAAACCAAGGACCAGTGTTTAATAAGACATGCAGTTTGAAAGGCCATAATGATGAGATAGATCACCAACTATATTGCAGAATAGTGCCAGGCCCCCACTAGATTTCCACATCAGTGGCGATCGTAAAGACATCACTCAAGTTCATCAAAAAGTTTTGGTGGGTTGTATTTCATTTGCAGATATAGCTGACTTATGTAGGTAATACTTTGACACTAGATTGCAGTGTTGATTGCCAGTATCATTGCTGGCTGTGATATTGATTTGACTCAGTTTATAGTTAGGTAGATACATGAGAGAGCCTTAAAGAGGTTCAACTCCATACCCTTCCTATTTTTGATTATGTATAGAGTTGGGGATGGAGATTCTACACACGATGGACACCAAGATTGAGGTTTAGAGGACACCGGATGCCAGCCTGATAAAGGCTGATGAGAATCTTGTGTCCCTCCTATATGCATTGCAGGTGCTAGTTCATTTACTAGACGTGTTCACAACAATAGCACAGTTTGAGCCTCTTTCAACTTTTACTAGTATTGCTCTAGTGACTGACAGGCCCCTACAGACAAAGTGTAAGCGAGATATAGGTCCTACTACACCTACACCAGAGGTTGTGCGCACACGACCATCCCACATTGGCATAGTATATGTGTCTGTGGCACTAATTTAGACTCTGATACAGCGACAAGCTTATACTAAACCCTACTTGACTCCGTTGCTATATCAGATAAGGCGTTCGATTTGCCAGGCTATTTCAGAAGCTGAGGCTTGTATATAGTCACCATTTGTGGCCACACTTAAGGAGAGACTTGCATCAGTACATGAATGAATTGATGCTTTTGAGAGGCAAGTGGAGAAAAACCTTAGTTCAACTTAGCCTACTGATTCGATAGCCATTCAAGGGGAGATCTAACAGCTTCGCACAAATATGAGGGCAGCAGTGTTAGCACTGCTTATGCTTCCTATGCCTAAAACTTTTGAGGTAGTTGTTGACTTGTTTACTCTTATGGAGACACCATGTCGTGCCCTTGGGAAGAGACTTCATCTAGAGAATGATGATCCAGATGTTGTGAGGCAAGAGGTGAAGTTCATAGAGATATAGTAGTTCAAGTTTGCTAGACTAGGATGTATTACAAGTGAGAGAGCCTGATAAGCATATGAGTTTGAGAGAATAAGGGGTGTTGGACCCTCCAGACATGCTGCTGATACTAAGAAGACCACCAAATAAGTTAAGGGTGGTCAAACACATCTTTAGAATGGCGCTTAGACACCTAGGTATGTTCTGTTTTACCCCTACAATTTTCCTAGTTACATTTTTGGATTGAGGATAATGCAAAACATTTTTAATGGGGCATGGGTAGTTATAGGCCTCAATGAAGGTTGAGTAACCATGACCTATAACTATCCCAATATTTGAGTAGTGCCGTTCTTGCATGTGTTCTTTCCATAAGTACATTTATTTTTTGTTGAAGCAACATGTTTAGGATTTTTAAGTAGTATTAGTAGCATATTGTACTAAATAATGTGACATATGTAAATTTTGTTGAAAAATCATTCCCACCAAATTTTTGTGTTAGATAGTTTCGATAATAGCCTTATGACATCAGTGATTGATAGTGCCTATTCTAATAAGTTGAGGTTTAATTATTATGAAAAGCATGATTTGAGAGTCTGTGTTAATAGTGTAATCAGTTCGGTGTGTGTGTGAGCTTCTTTGCAAAATTCTTATACATTGTTTCAATTCATAACTTGCCCTGTTACTCTGACTAACACTGTAGGTTAGTTGGTTAGGAAAGTATCTTAAGCCTTTGTTCATATTAGTCCACTTAGCCTAAAATAACCAACCAAATGCTTATGTACCCCTTGATACTAATCTTTTATCTTTACATGTACCCTTTTCTTTGTAAACACTTAGAGTAACCTAAATTTAGTCTCGGTCCTTTCTCGAATATTGTGTGGCTTAAATTAGGCAAAAAGCCTAAGTTGAGGGTTGCTACCAAACGTTGCCCTAGTTCATAGGTTGGACATTGTGCACCTTAACTCAGTTTGCAAATATAAGTTGAGGGTGGCTAGTGTAAGGAAAATCACACTAAATTGGTATGAAACCTAGTAATGCATAAAAAGGATAAAATATGTGATTGGTGCAAGAAAAATGACTACATGCCTAAATGGTGAGCTAAAAAGAAAAAGAATGCGAAAAATTAAAGGCAATGAGCTTAAAATTTTGAGCAGGGCACCTCTAAAGATTTGAAATAGAAGAAGGGAATAATGAGTAAAAAACATTTGCGTTGGTATGGCAAAAGTGTAGAATAATACAGTGTCAAGGAGGTACATTAGTCACCTTGTTCAAAAAACATCATACTCCTAAGCCTACACTACATGCCAAAAGAGTCCTATAGTGATCCTAGGCTAAGTAGTTAAAGGGTATGGACATGAATTATAAGGACTTGGATGTTTTACGATCTCATTGGAGCTTGAAAATTTTGATTTTAGGAAGTTTTGGTCCAATATGACATTCCATGGGAGACCTCACGGTTTGTGTGAGGTCCCACAGCCCGCATGGGGTCTCATGAAGTAACCATTGGACTATAGAGTGGTGTTGTCCCATAAGAGTGCAGTTTTAATCCAAGGCACAACACACTTAGACCCCTCACGGTCTGTGTGACACTACATGGAAAATGTGGTGGGCCATGTGGAAGCCTTGGCTTAAAATCCCATAATTGTGGGACCAAGTATGTCCACACGGCCAAGTTCACGGCATGTGTAGGGTTTCACCGCCCATGTTGCCACCCGTAAGGCTTACTGAGTGAAAATTTTCTAAGTACAGAAACACCATCTTGGGACCATGCTGTGGTGAATTTTCTATTAGAAGTGGGATGGCAGATTACACAGGTCATTTGGCTTGGTACGACCCGTGAAGCCATCTATATGGGTGTTGGCGTCAAATTTTTCTAAGTATGGAATCTTCAAGCACAATCTAATTTCACTTTCAAGCCTTTAATTCAAGCTTATTTATGTGGTTTAAGGTCATTATGGGTCTCATACATCAAACCAAATTCAAAGGAATTTCATTGGCTAAGTTTTTCACAAGAATAGATAGAAGGGTCAACTTTAAAGGGTCATATCGCTTAGGTCAAATTTAACTAGGTGGACCACAACCAATCACATTGAAGTTATTTGAATTAGCTTTCAAACACATCTGGTTTCACCTCATGCTGAGTTCAAACCGAGAAGTTGTTCCCTTTTCGTAGAACTTGTTTGAGTTGGACACGGAGCCTTTACGGATTGTGAAGAGCTTTACGAGCCGTGAAGCCAATTATGTCAAGATCCTGATAAAATTTAAAGGGCTATTTTATTGAGGTTTTTTTTATATTTTAACCTACCCACAAGGCTTTTTAAGACCTTTAAACCCCCTTTACATTCCTAAACCTCTCCTGCACTAATTCTAACCCCTTATTCAAGACTAAGCCTTAGTTTTTAGAATCAAACTCTCAAAATTCTTTCAAAGTTTCCTCTATAAGATTGAAGCTAGGATTCAAATGGGGTTTCAACTTAAAGCTAAATTCTTCTCCAATTCACCTCACTAAGCAAGGTACGTGTGTTTTGATTCTTGGTTTCTTTCAACCAGGAAGACCCAAACTCCTTTCAAGTGATTTTCATGAATTTTAGCTTACTTTATGGGTTGTCAATATGATTGCTTATTAAATTCAATTAATCTATGTGCTATATTTATTTATTGGTTTTATAGTGAATTAAGCCCTAATATGATGAAATGCATTGAAGTTATGAAGTTATGAAAGTGCATGTCCCCTTTAAAACATGATTTGTAGATGGGTAAGCTATATTATGATTTAAATGTGAATTTTAGTTATGCTTCTACTTGAATTTCATAATGTATTGTTGATTTAAGTTTGAATCTCTATTTCCCATACTATTCTCATCATATTCATGACATATTCATTCATGACTATAATTTTTATGAAGTTTATGTAGTTGTTTAAGAGCAATTATGTTTATGTATATGATTTTGATAAAATTGTTGTTATGACAAGAATGTGGTCACATAATTGTCTATAATTATGGATCTTCAAGCAATTATAGGTGTCTACACCACTATTTTTAGGGAGCATCAATTGAGGTTTCTGTCAGGGTGGGCTATATTCCCAAGGGTCCACACTCATTTCTCAAAAAGGTGCTCCAAAGGAGTTATCCCTTTGTATGAAATTATTACATGAAGAATGTTTTGGCCTCTTAGAATACTATGCATTATTATGAATAACATGATTTGGCCATTAAGCCTAAGTGTGCATGTAAATGCTTTGAAAGTCTTATGCCTTACAAATATGTATATATATAGATGTATTCTAGTTGGATGATGACCTAGCACTGACGGATTGGAGTCAGCATAGACAATCCCCAAGGGTATGTACTCCTTTTCTTGAACAATGGACCTAAGATAGGTATATGTTTATGCCCCAAGAGGGAAAGAATGTTATGGATCACATAGGTATATGTTTTTGCCCCAAGAGGGAAAGAATGTTATGGATCACATAGGTATATATTTATGCCCCAAGAGGGAAAGAATGTTATGGATCTACTTTTGGCAAGTAGGTTACCTCTTTATCTATTATGGGGTAAACAATGAAGTTCCAAGTCATAGATCACTTGGTCTAATGTTGGTTATGGTCCCATCCTCAATATATAAGAAGTATTTTCAAATTCATGCATCATGTATCTCATGGCATACTTATATACTACTTCCTTGATATATGATTACTTCTATTTATGTGCCCTTGCCAACTAATATCGAAATGCAGGTTTGAGAAGTCATATGCATTGCATGCCCTCATACTTAATATATTAAAACATACTAATGCATACTTTTGCCTACATGTTCTAACCATTTAGGGACCGAAGACTACCTTCATCCATCGTACGACAACTAGATTGTAACTGGAGATAATTTTTGTGTTGAATCCTATCTTTCAATGGCAATCCACTATTCCTCTACCCATGATGTTTTGCTTATATTATTTACTTTGAGAATGATCCTAGGACATCTATTGGCCCCTGTCCTATTATATGATTAGAGGCATTGTTAAACATATTGTAGATTCTTGTAGGATATATGTGCTATGTGTTGTATTTGGAGCTTATGGTCATGGTTATTTATTTCATATGGCTATTATGGATTGATTATGAGAATTATGATATGTATGTATGTTTGATGTAGAATGTGGAAGATCTTAAGCACTGTATTGCCTCCATAGAGTAGGTCATACTTACCTGCCCCTTAGTTCCTATATGTTATGTGCTGTGTGAACCCGTGTTAATTCCTATCCCTATGACATCACTATAGTATGAGTCCTACTTTTCAGTCCCTTAGAACTATGTGTTTACTATTTGATGTACACTTCCAAACCAATGATGTGCGAATAGATGTTGTGAGGCTTGTTTAGGGACTCTCGGGTTCCCATTTGCTATGTCACTCCTAGGCTCTAGGCTTGGGTCGTGACATGAGTATAGGGGAATGCATATGGTGTAATGAGAAGTATTTAGATATCTATTGTGAGTGTGAGAGATTTTGTTAGTCCCAAGCATTGAATTTGAATGTAATAGCATGAGTTAGATATGAGACTTCCTTTTGTGAGGGCACTTGAGTTATACTGTTAGTTCTAGGTTATTTTAGTGATTGTGGCTTATATGTGGTTACCTTACTTGTCATAGTTGCATTAATTGATTTGCATTGTTTTGTTTGATGGTTGTCTAATATGCACTAATGTATTAAATTAGGTATCTATGATTAATTTAGAGATGATGTATGCCATTAGATTAAGGGCTTATGTTGATTGAGTTCGTCGCATGAGGACAAGCAATAATTTTAAGTTGAGAGTGTTAATGTGCTGCTAAAATTCATCACTTTTGATGCTTAGAACTTTGATTTTTTCTATTCTCAAAGTAATATTAGTAGGTTTGGTGTGGGCTTTTTGTTGATTTTGCAAGATAATATGATTCGAGATTATTTTGGGAAAAATTCTGTGGATTTCAAGTTTTTAGTCATTTATAAAGCATTCTTTGAGCCATGGTTTACTCCATGAGCCATAAGAAGAGTCAAGGGTCAGATTTAGGGAAAGGTTAGTTTTTAGATATTAAAAAGTACAAGTTATCAAATAAGACAAGGATTGCTTCTCGGCCTATATGTAAATTTGTAGGTTGAAGACCAGAAAACATGTTGAATGCTGAATAGTTGTCAAATGAAGTCACTTACGAGTCATTAGTTTGATGATGGGTCACAGATAAGGTTATCCCTGAAGGATCCGTATTTTGAAGAGATTTAGAAGAGTCGGTAGACAAAACCCTTTACAAACTGTAAGTTAGAACATGATCCATAGGAAGGTCTCGTAGGTTGTAGACTATTTGTAAATAGTATAGAGTACGAACCCCAGGTACAAGTCATGATTTTACCTACAGCTCGTAACCTAGTTCATCTGAGTTGTCGAATCCATTTTTCCTATTCTTTTTTCTTGTATTCTACTTAGTATAAATAAGTGTTTTGGTTTTTCCTTAGTGCAGAAGGAAATAAATATCTAGGAACGACTAGAGAGACTTAAGAACTCATATTTTGGGATTTTTACATTAAGAGTATTACATTGTGATTTCTTTTGGAGAATTTTGGATTTCTTGTTTTACAATCTATAATATAATTCTCTCAACTACAATGATCATGCATAGCTAAATCCACAACTAGGGTTGTGGGAACCATGAAGAAACAACAAAGTAAAATTGGATAATCTATAATTCTTGGAAAGTGTGCATGTGTGTATTAGTTAATCCCTTCGTTTATAATGCATTTTAAAGTTGGGCAATGTTAGAACTCTCCTAACTCTTATTTGCTAGATCAAGGGGTTAATGAATGGGATAAGGATTAACTAACAGAATTTCACGTGATCCCTCTCGTCTAATTAACTAACTAAATGAAGGAGTGGTTGTACTGGAACAAAAGGTAAAAGGGTTAGTAATGCAACACTACAGGGATGGATAAAATTAGGTAGTGAAATTTGCCTCTCACTTGTACTAAAGAATTTGGTAAACATTACTTAACAGTTCTCCATGCTACACACTACAGAAGATTACGATTATCTAGTTTTACTGTGTTAGGAATTCATGGGGAACACAGTACCCTAGTTATTTCTCACACTAAATTCACAACACTTGCTCTTGATAACTTGCTTCTAGTTTAGGTTTACTTACTACATTTCAATCCCCCCTCCAACCCTAACCCCTTTCAAGAGATAAGTAGGTTAATTTATCCGAATTGCTCATAACTACTCCCAGTCTAGGTGATATTCCCTGTGGGTACAACCCTTATGTTTTTTAGGTCATATTTTATGTAAATGACCACTTATACCTTCAAAAGGAGTGTATTTTAGGCGACATCAATGAAGCACTACATACCTTAAGTGAGAAACCATATAATTTAGATGAATTGACCTTAAAATCGTTGGAAAAACTTGGAACTCTAAGCTTTAATGGAGGGAATCCTTTTAGATAGAAAGATGTGGAATTTTTGATAAATATTTAGAGTAAATAAGTTAGCATAAGAGTAAGGTTAGTTTAAATAGGACTAAGGAAGTTAGGGTGGTTATTAGAGTCAAAACAACATAAGTTTAGGGGTCAAATGGGTCGAAAAAGTCCAAAAGTACTTAATTAATTTTTTTCCAGACCCATTTACAAAAGGAATCTACGACTAATACATTGAAAGAAGGCACGTAAAATTGCGATTTCATCCTACTGAAATTGGCTTCCGAAAATAGTCTTTGAATCTGTCTTTAGGAAACCCCTTCTATGGCTTATACTTCCATTTACAGTTCGTACAATCCCCTCATAAATAGACCCCATATTAAAATAATTTTACATCTCACTAACACATTACAAATCATGCTTATGATCATAAAACAAACTATCTTCTGTATGTTGGTTGGCCTTGTCCTTTCTCTCAACACTTAATGAAAATTTCAAGATCCCAGCACTCCATCCACGATGTATGTTACGAGCCATAGTTCTAATTATTGCTTGTTTTACGGCCTCATAAACATAACTTCATGCTCAAGAACTTTCCAATGAATAGATAGAACCGTGAAGCCTATCTACATGCGGTGGAAAAACCACGAGTAATAGATGGGCTCATAATGCCAATGTAGTTCAATTTTGCTTCAACTTTTTTATTTTCTAAACTTTTTGATGTACGAGGTGTTATAATTACTCAAAAAAATAAATCTAGGACTTCTTGAAGAATGCACATTAGAGGACTAAACAAGTAAAAGAATCCAAGGTTGACATGTTGATAACATAGTATGGAAACATCACTATAAATGAAGGTGAGGCCATTCTTGAAATGTATACCAAATTCTCTTCAATAACAACTGAGTTGCATTGTCTGTGAGAGCCCATAATCAAAGGAAAGTATATTATAAAAGTGCTGAGAGTTCTTCCAAAATCATAATAGATTACGGTGGATGTCATCACTTAAAGTAAGGATCTAAAGAGCTTAACCATGGATGTGCGCATTGGAAATCTACAAACAAATAAGTTAAATAAACAATACGATAGTTACAAGAAGCACAATATAAAGGATAAATCCTTATCTTTGAAGTCAACTCAAACTAATAATGATGATAAGGAAGATGAAGATGAAGATATGTCCTATCCCACTTGCATGTTTTCAAGATTGTGAGGAAGCATTATATTTTTGGAAAGATATAAAGTTCCAATCGAGCTTCAAATGGTATTGATTTGTGCCATATATTTATAAAGCTAGAGAACTTCATGAGAGATTGCCCAATGAATAAGTTTGAACACAATGAACATGTCAAATCAGGAAATGATAAATAAAGGGACCAAGACACTCACAAATCCAGAAGAAAGGTAGAAATAAACTTGGTGATAGAGAAGGGATCAAGTGAATATAAAGGATCATAACACCTGGATGATATTTTAATGCTCACAATGAAGGATGAAGATAAAGATTTTGACACTCTATTTGCGTTTGTGGTAAAATCCAATGATGAAGCTAAGGATGAGGTAACTCTACT
Source organism: Solanum sejunctum (assembly GCA_025642045.1). Taxonomy (NCBI): domain Eukaryota; kingdom Viridiplantae; phylum Streptophyta; class Magnoliopsida; order Solanales; family Solanaceae; genus Solanum; species Solanum sejunctum. The sequence continues at coordinate 47,105 of JAOTQJ010163582.1, read as the reverse complement.
TCATCTCAATGATAATTTTGACCTTTATTCTATCAAGAAGTTAAAAAATTTGGCATATGTGTTGATTGATTCACTATGTGATCTAACTGTTGAAAATGATTCCCTAAATAATAGCATTGATATTTTTCAAGATGAGGAAACTACTTTAGTTCTGCACATGGTTGATCTAGAAGAAAAGAAACTTAAGTTGGCAGCTAAAAATATAAACATTTGAAACTACTAAATGAAGATGCTTAGTCATTTAAGAAACACATAGGAGCAGCCAGTCATATTGAACTTGAAGTAAAACTAAAAAACTCTAAAAGAAATTAAGCTTTGCCATTGGAGAAAAATATCAAACCAGAAGTGGACTTGGTTATTTTTAAAGATGAGTTAAACAAGGCACTAAAGTGGATAACTTATTCCAAAATCCTATAAGACATGAGTAGTCAAAGAAGTAATAATATAAGTGGTCTTGGCTATGTTAATAAGATTTATCCTCCATTTAATCCTCACAGTAAGTATGTAATTATGTCAGGCAATCTGCTTTACCTTTATTATGGAAGAAATGGTCATCTTAATATAGACTATGTAGTGCTAAAAGGAGTTGTTGAAAATTTATCAGAATACTCTATGAAGAAGAGACCTAATAAGGGATGAGGTTCAAATACTGATAATGTCAAAAATACATTATCCTCTTAGACAAAAAAGTCACTAATAACACCATTCTTTGATTTTGGGAACTCATGCTAAAATGGGTTCCTAAGACTGATAAGTGATCTTTCATGCCGAAATAGTCAAGAGGAAGCAGTCAATGCTTGTTCATGGATAGTGGATGCTCAAAGCATATGAGTAGAAGGACTAAAATCTTCCTCTTTCATAACGTACTATAGAGAGGCAATGTTTTCTTTGGAAATGGCAAAAAGGATTACATTCTAGGGATAGGATGAGTTGGAAAATGTAGAACAATCTATTGGAGATGTATGCTATGTCAATGGGCTAAAATATAGCCTTTTGTGTGTCACTGAAATTTGTGACAAAGAAAATGAAGTATAGTTCCTGCTTAACAAATGCCTAATCACCAATTCCTCTAAAAGGAAAGTAGTCTTTGCTGCTAAGAGGTGTAAGAACATGTTTGTAGTAGATCCCACCTTACCACAAGGCGATAACCTAACATATCTTAGAGCTCAAGAAAAAAGTGCAGACTTGTGGCACAGAAGACTAGAGCATACAAGTATATCCTTGCTGAACAAACTCGCCTCTTCAGACCTAGTTCATGGACTTCTTAAGATAAAATTCAGAGAAAGAAAAGACAGTGATATATCTATAAAACAGAAGAAAAAAAAGTCTTCCTTCAAGTCTATGAAGGTAAGTACATGTAGGCCTCTTGATCGCATTCATGTTGATCTTTGTGGACTCGTGAAGATCCAAAGAAGATGAAGAAAAAAGTATATTTTTGTTCATATAGATGATTTCTCAAGGTTTATATGGACTATTGTTCTGAACTCAAAGAATGAAGTACCAGATATGCTGATAGACTTTGCTAAGAAGAATCAAATCAAGCTAAACTATAAAATAGTTGGGATCAAGTCAAACCATGGAACAATGTTTGAAAATTCCAAAGTTGGTAGTTTCTGTTCAAAAGAGGTATTCATCACAACTTCTCAACTCCAAGGACTCTACAAAAAAATTGAATTACAAAAAGGAAAAACCAAACTCTTAAATGTTAACTGACTTGGGACTTCCTAAAAACTTTTGCGCTAAGGCAGTCTATACTGCATGTTTTGTGATCAAAAAGTGCTTAATGAAGCCAATTATCAACAAAACACCCTATAAGGTTCTATTCAACCAAAATCCTGAGGTGAACTGCCTCAGGCCATTTTGGTGAAAATGTTTTGTCCTAAACAATGGGAAGGATGATTTTGGGAAATTTGATGCAAACAGTGATGAAGGTGTGTTTATGGACTACCTATCTATATGGAAGGCCTACAAAATATATAATAAGAGGAATGTCTACATTATGTGTATGTAATTTTTGATAAAAATCAAGATATTGAGAATTTACATTACAAGGATGATTCTGAAATTGAAGAAAAACTTCAGGAATAAAGAAAAATCTACAAACGAAGATCAAGATCAGCCAGAACATGAAGATGTTGATGGTGAATAAAGCAACATTAGAAAAAATACAAAACCTTCAAAGCAATATGCGAGTGGCTCTAGGTAGAAGCATCAATCATATCACCCTTTGGATAATTTGATTTCTATCTTAGATTATACGATCCACACTTGACACAAAACAAGTGAAATGCCCCAAAAAGTGCCCGAAAATGTTCCTTGAAAATGCCTATATTCGTAAATTCATTATCTCAAAACTCGTATGTGATATCAAAAATATTTGTGATTAGGGTGCAAAATTGAATAGGAAATGGGTGTAAGACATGTACTTTTGGTGGAAGACATGTATTTTTGTTGCCAGTTCACTGTTTTGGTCCAAGGCTTTGAGGCCTTGGGACTAAACCTTCCCATGCATAAAAACACCTATACTTAGTTATTTTTCAAATTCATATCATACAAGACATTCCCTAATACCTTCTCAAATATTCAGATAAATATTTCACTCGAATTCTAGCATTCCAAACTCATTCTGGATCTAAGGATCGCATTCAACCTTCAAATTCTTTATCAAGTCTTCATTAATGAAATCTCCAATGTTAAGGTATGTGGGTTTCAACCATTGTATTTTTCACCCATGGTGCCCAACCTTCCCTTTTACAGAAATTGCATGTTTTAAATTGATTTACTTATTGGTATTCTTGTTGTGAATTTGACTACAAACTATGTTGGGTTTTTCATAAAATTATGACTGTTTAAGCATGTTTTGATCTATGAATCTATGAAACATTATGCGATTTGATGAGGCATTTTGATGTATCTTGCAGAAGGTTATTAACAAGTGGTGATGGATGGTTTTAAATTGATTTTTCTCATATAATTTCACTCTTAAACTGCATGATTTTGTACTAGTATTACACATTCACCAAGTGTTGGATAAAATATCCGGTTATGAATTTTTGGGTTGTTGAAGGTCAAATGCATGGAATATGAGTTAAGTGACTTTATAATGATCAAAGAAATGTATATATATGTTGATTACATGAATAGTATTTATAGTATTGTAGGTTGACCATGCCTTGTTTAGGGGGTGATAGGGTTGAACAACCTTATTGGTGTTTGTACCTCAATTGCCTCGCTTGGGGGGTAATAGCCCTGTAAAACCATGTTAGGGGATTTGTACCTCAATCGCCTCTCTTAGGAGATGGTAGGATTGTGCGACTATGTTTGAGGGGGTTTGTACCTCAGTCGCCTTGCCAAAGGGGTGGTAGGACTTGGTCTGTATTATGATGGTCACTTCCTACACATATAATATGTTCTTTATAAGCATGTTTTACTTTAAGCATCATTCTTGCATGCCATATTGTTACTATTCTCATCCATTCCCTATATGTACGCATTTTTCTTATGTTGCCAATCTCTTGTTGTATTGCATCCTATATACTTAGTACATTCAAATGAACCAACGCATACTCTTTTCCTACATGATGTTACCATATACGAACTGGAGCTCCACTTTATCCTCCTCCTCCACATGGCTAGTACTATCTTCCAAGCAAGTTTGGTGAGTCCTCAACTTTGATGACAATTGATATTGATCCGTTGTTATGTAAAGACTCTTCTCTATATTTAGATGCTTATGACTATGATGGTGAGCTCGGAGAGTTGTCTTGGCCCTCGCCTAATCTATGCCAGATGTGTTGTTAGATAAGTTATGCACTATGCTTTGAGCTTTGAATACTTTGATGATTTATGTTATGAAAGACTTCCCTTAGTCCCTTTATGCTTATTTGAATTTTCTTATTGTTGTTTAATTGCTTCCATGACAAAAGATGTGTAAATGATATGCTAAAAGGCTTGTTAAGGGTCCCTTTGGGTCCCCATTCACCATGTCATGTCTAGGTCCTAGGCTTGGATCGTGATAAACTTGATATCAAAGCACTGGGCTGTTAATGGTCCTCGGCATCAACCACACCACGTCAATTAGAGTCTTATTCATTATTGTGAACTGCACCATAGCTATGAGTAAGCGGCTATAAGATATTTTAGGAAATGTTTCCCTTCTTCTTGATCCATGTCATGCTAAAGAAGTAAATTTAAGGCTTTTCCCCTAACAAAAGTTATTTGTTATACTAGATCATGCCTATCCCAAGAGAAAGAAGAGCTCATGCACCCGAAGAACAATTGGCTCATGAAGAGTTCCGTAATGCTATTGCCATGCTAGCTCAAACTATGACTAATCAAATCAACCAAGGGGCTCAAACCCCTCATGCTCCTACTCCGGCTTCTAGTGTAAGGGATTTTATGAAGATGAACCCACCAGAGTTTCATGGTTGTAAAGTGGATGAGGATTCTCAAGAATTTATTGATGAGGCGTACAAAGTGTTGTCTATCATGGGTGTTAGATCGGAGGAGAAGGCGGAGTTGGCAACCTACAAACTGAAAGGGGTGGCCCAAATATAGTTTACTCAATGGAAGGTGAAGGGGAACAGCAATGTGATCCTTTAAGAGGAGTTTGAGGTGGCATTTGTCAACTGGTTCTTCCCTCTTGAGCTAAGAGAGGTGAAAATAATGGAATTCATGAATTTAAAATAAGGGTCTATTATTATGAGGGAGTATGCACTCAAGTTCAACGAACTCTCTAAATAGACTCCAGAATTGGTTCCCAAACCAAGGTCTAGAATGAATAAATTTATGATGGGGATATCCAATTTAGTTAATAAGGAGTGTCGTGCCTCTATGTTGATAAGTAACATGGATTTATCCTCCCTCATGACTTATGCTGAACAATCGGAGGGGGAAAAGTTCAGAAAGATAAGGGATAATAAGGCCAAGAAGGCCCTTTTTGAAGGAAGGTTCCAAGGTCCTAAGGGTAGCTAGTTTTGTCAAGGCCAAGGGTCTTCAAATTCTCCTAATAGAAGATTTGCTAATGACAACCCAAAGGTCTAAGGTTGTGTTGTTGTGGTGCCTAATGCTATGTGTTCAAGATGTGGTAGAGGCCATAATAGCCCTTGCTTGAGGGACAGTAATGCATGATATAGTTGTGGAGAAGTGGGTCACAAAAAGATTGATTGTCCTCGTAATAAAAACAAGGGTAGAGATAGTCGTCTGCAAGGCCTGGGTACAAAATGTGGTTCTTTTAGGAAGGGGAGGTCAACAAGGTGGTGCCCCAAGGAATAATCGATTCTATATTCTTTAAGGGAGCCAAGGGTAGATGAGGCATCCGATGTCGTCACCGGTATGTTAAAAGTCATTGATTGATGTTTATGCATTGATTGACCCAGGTGCCATTCCTTCTTTGGTTACTCCTTTTATTGCCAAAAAGTTTCATATTGCACCCGAATTGTTGTGTGAGTCATATGAAGTGTATACTCCCGTTGGTATATCTATTGTTGCTAGAAGGGTCTATAGGAATTGTCCTATTTTTAATTTGCATAAAATATTGCTTTATGACTTTGTTGAGTTTGATATGGCGGATTCTGATGGCATTCTTAGGATGTTGGTTGCATGCATACTATGCTTCTACTGATTGTATAACCCATAGGGTCAAATTCTAATTCCCAAATGAACTCGTTTTTGAGTGGGGGAGTCATAATGTGGTGGTCAATGGTAGATTCATTTCTTGCATTAAAGCCCATAAGTTGATTCCTAAGAGGTGTCTCTATCATCTTGTGAGGGTTAGGGATGTTAAGTCCAAGGTCCTTCCAATATAGTCGGTTACAGTGATTAATGTGTTTGTTGGTGTCTTCCCTAATGATCATCCTGGTTTTCCTCTTGAAATGGAAATAGAGTTTAGTATAGACCTCTTTTTCGATATTCAACCTATTTATATTCCCCTATACCGTATGGCCCCGATGGAGTTAAAGAACTTGAAGGAGTAACTAAGGGACTTATTGGAAAAGGGTTTTATTAGGCCTAGTCTATCACCTTGGGGTGCACCAGTGTTGCTTGTAAAGAAGAAGAATGATTCTCTTAGGATGTGTATTGATTACCGATAATTAATAGAGTCACCATCACGAATAAGTATCCTCTAACAAGGATTGATGATGTTATTAACCTACTTCAAGGGGCTAGTCACTTCTCTAAGATTGATCTTAAGTCCGGGTATCACCAATTGAATGTGAGGGAGTGTGACATTCCCATGACAGCCTTTCGGACTAGGTATAGGTACTATGAATTAGTGTTTCTGTCATTTGGGTTGACTAATGCACCGACTATATTCATGGATCTTATGAAGTAGGCCTTTAAGCTCTACCTTGATTTGTTTGTGGTGCTATTTGTTGATGATATCTTGACTTATTCCCATAGTGAGGAGCATCATATGAGTTTTGGTTGAAAGAGGTTTCCTTCCTAGGTCATGTGGTCTCGTGGGATGCTATTAAAGTGGATCCTAAAACGACCAAAGTGATTAGAAATTGGCCTCGACCTTTGACTCCATCTTATATTAGAAGCTTCTTGGGCTTAGCGGGTTAGTACTGGAGATTTGCGAATGGGTTCTCTTTTATTGATTCTCCTATGACTAAGTTTACTCTAAAAAAGGCTAAATTTGTGTGGACCGATGAGTATGAAAAGATATTCTAAACCTTGAAAGATAAGCTTTTCTCTGCTCCCATCTTGTCACTACTAGAAGGGTTGGAAGGGTTTGTTGTGTATTGTGATGCCTCAAGAATGGTTTGGGTTATGTATTGATACAAAATGGTAAGGTGCTAGCCTATTCTTTTAGACAACTTAAGGTACATGAAAAGAATTATCCGGCCTATGATCTTGAATTGGCCACCATGGTATTTGCTTTGAAAATTTTGCGTCATTATTTGTATGGCGTGCATGTTGATGTGTTTACCGATCATAAGAGTCTCCAATATGTGTTCCCCCCAAAAGACCTTAACTTGAGACAACAAATGTGGTTAGAGCTTCTTAAGGATATGATATGAGTGTGCATTATCATCCTAGTAAGGCAAATCTTGTGGCCAATGCTTTGAGTCTGGTATTTGCGAGTAGCCTAGTACATGTTGATGATAGTGTCAAGGAGGTGGCTAGAGAGTTTCATCGGTTGGCTAGATTGGGAGTTAGGTTGGAGGAGGTTGATAATGGTGGGGTTCTGATGGTTGATGGTTCCAAATCATAATTGATTGATGGTGAAGGCAAGGCAAGATCTTGACCCTGCCTTTCTGGAATTGAAGGCCTTGGTGAGAGATAGTAGGGTGGAGATTTTCTCTCAAGTGGGAGATAGTGCCCTTAGGTACCAAGGTAGATTTTGTCTGCCTTGTGCTGATGTCTTGAAGGAGAAGATCTTTGATGATTCTAAAAGTACTTCCTATTCTATGCACCTCGGTTCTAGAAAAATGCATTGAGGGAAGTGTTTTGGTGGGGTAGTATGAAGAGAGATATTGCTACGTTTTTATTTAGTGAAAATTGAGCGAAGTGTTTTGGTGGGGTGGTATGAAGAGAGATATTTCTACGTTTCTATCTAGTTGCCATAATTGCCATCAAGTGAAAGCCTAGCATCAAAAGTCGAATGTCCTAGCCAAAGATTGAGAGATTGCTATTTGGAAGTGGGAGGAAATTAACATGGATTTTTTGGTCGGGTTGCCTAACACTAGAAAGCATTTTGATTCTATTTGGGCCAAGGTTGATAGAATGACAAAGTCAGATCATTTCCTATAGGTTAAGACTACTTATGGTGCCGAAGATTATGCTAAGTTGTATATTCATGAATTGGTTAGATTGCATAGGGTGACCTTATCTATCATATCGGATCGTAGTGCTCAATTTACTTCTTACTTTTGGAGGTCCTTCCAAAGAAGTGTTGGTATCAAGGTAAAGCTTAGTACAACCTTTCACCCTCAAATAAATGGACAAGCCGAAAGGACTATAAAAAATCTTAAGGATATACTTAGAGCTTGTGTTTGGAGTTTAAGGGTTGCCAGGATCATCATCTTCCACTCATTGAGTTTGATTACAACAATAGCTATCATTCTAGCATTGGTATGACTCTATTTGAGGCTCTCTATGGTAGATATTGTAGGTCCTCAGTTGGATGGTTTGAGGTAGGGAAGTTATCTTTGTTGGGACAGGATCTAGTTATAGAGGCCATAGAGAAGGTAAGGTTGATAATAGAAAAATTAAAAATAGCCCAAAGTCATCAAAATTCCTACGCCGATGTGAGGAAAAGGATCTTTAATTTAAGGTTGGTGATTGGGTCTATTTTAAGGTAACACCCATGAAGGGTCTGCTTCATTTTGGTAAGAAAGGTAAATTGAGTGTAAGACTTGTTAGTCCTTATCCAGTGATTAGGAGAGTTGGTAAGATGACTAATGAGTTAGACTTGCCTAATGATATGAGTATAGTTCATCCGGTCTTTCATGTGTCTATGTTGGGGGAGTGTGTGGGTGAACCAAGTACCATTATGCCTCTTGATGTTATGGGTGTTGTTGAAGACAATTTGATTTATAAAGTGGTTTAAGTAGAAATTTTGGATAGACAAGTGAAGAGGTTGAGGAACAAATATGTTGCTTCCATTAGGATCCTTTGGAGAAACCAACAAGTTGAGAGTGCTACTTGGGAATCCAAGGTGACCATGCAAAAGTAATATCCCTATCTCTTCCATTCTACTTAAGCGTAAGGTACTAATTCAAGTCTCCTATGTGATTTTAAGTCTTATGTTTCAACTGTTATGTCATTGCATGCATTTATGTTTATGTTGATAAACTCATGGTGATTTTGACACTTGTGTTGTGATTTTGAAATGATGTTTGAGTGTATTGTTGCATTCATGTGTTAGGCTAAACTAATCTTGATTATATCTCCCATATACGTTTCTTGGACTTTCAGGGATGAATATTTCCAAGGTAGAGATACTAAAACGCCCCCCAAATATGTCTGAAAATATGTCTCAAAAATTTTCATAGTCGTAATTTTCATATATCTCAAAATCTATACGTGAAATCAAAAATTTGACTTTATCTTCGTGATCAGGGGGTAAAATTTAGTGGGGATAGATCTAACCCTAATTTTAGAACAACCATACCAAAATTTCATTTTTCCAAAAATTCCGCATCCAGTGTCGATCCGTGCCACTGGCGCGACGAGGCTAGGATGCGGAGATGTGTATTTTTGTTGCCAGTTAACTTTTTCTGTTCAAGTCTTTGAAGCCTTGATACTAAGCCTTCCCATGCATAAAAAAACCTATACTTTCATTTTTCAACCTCATATCATTAAAGACATTCCCCAATATCCTCTCAAACACTTAGACACATATTTCACTTAAATTCTAGCATTCTAAACTCATTCATGATCTAAGGGTTTCATTCAAGCTTCATGTTCTCAAAAAGTCTTCATTAGGAAAATGTGTAAAGTTGAGGTATGTGTATTTAAACCATTGGGTCCTTTCATCCATGGTGCCCAACCTTCCCTTTTATACAAATTACATGTTTTCAAGTTGATTTACTTATAGGTATTCTTACTATGAATTTGATTATAAGCTACATCAGGGTTTTCATAAAATTATGACTGTTTAAGTATGTTTTGAGCTATGAATCTATGATATATTATGTAATTTGATGAGGCATTTTCATGTATCTTGCATAAGGTTATTACCAAGTGTTGGTTGATCGTTTTACATTGATTTTTCTTATATAAATACCAAGTGTTGTTATGCTAGATTATGCCTATCCCAAGATAAAGAAAAGCTCGTACACCCGAAGAACAATTGGCTCATGAAGAGTTCCAGAATGTTATTGCCATGCTAGCTCAATCTATGACTAATTAAATCAACCAAGGGGCTCAGACCCCTTATGCTCCTACTCCGGCATCTAGGGTAAGGGATTTCATAAGGATGACCCTGCTAGAGTTTCATGGGTATAAAGTGGATGAGGACTCTCAAGAATTCATTGATGAGGTGTACAAAGTGTTATCTATCATGTGTTTTAGATTGTAGGAGAAAGCAAAGTTAGTAGCCTGCCAACTCAAAGGCATGGCCCAAATTTGGTTCACCCAATGAAAAATGTAGAGGAGAGATGATGATGCTATTATTTGGGAGAAGTTCGAGCTAAGGGAGGCTAAAATGATGGAGTTTATAAACCTTAAGCAAGGTTACATGGGTGTGAAGGAGTATGCCCTTAAGTTCAACAAACTCTCCAAGTATGCTCCACAATTAGTTGCTGAGCCGAGATCAAGGATGAATAAATTTGTGCCAGGAGTGTCCAACTTGGCTAATGAGGAGTGTCTTACCGCCCATGATAGTAGGTGATATGCATTTGTCCCACATTATGACATATGCCAAAAAACTAGAGATGGAAAAGTTTAGAAAGAGATGAAGTGGTAAGTCCATGAGGGCTCATTTTGAAGGTGGATTCCTAAGTTCCAAGGGTGGCCGATTTCCTCATGGCCACAAGTTCCAATCCAAGGGACTTACAATGCTTCTAATAAGAGATTTGCTAATCATAACAAAGATTCCAAGGTGGTGGTGCTGGGGTGCCTAACCCTATGGGCCAAAGATGTGGTAGGAACCATAATGGCCCATGTATGAGAAACCCTAATGCTAGCTATGGTTGTGATTAAGTGGGTCATAAGGTGATTGATTGTCCTCATGGTCAAAACAAAGGTAGAGATGGTTGTCCACAAGGCCGAGGTGCATATGTTGGTCAAAAGGGAAGAGGAGGTCAAGAAGGGGGTGCTCCAAGGCAAAATAGATTCTATGCTTTTCAAGGAAGAAAAGGGGTGAATGAGGTGCCTGATGTCATTACTGGTATGTTAAAGGTTTTTAATTTTGATATATATGCATTGATAGACCTGGGTGCCACTCTTTCTTTTATTACTCCTTTTGTTTCCAAAAAGCTTCATATTAGTCTCGAATTGTTGTGTGAACCTTATGAAGTGTCTACCCCCATTGGTTAGTCCAATGTTGTTGAAAGAGTCTATAAAAATTGTCTCTTGTTCATATTGCATAAAATCTTGCCTTTTAATTTTGTTTAGTGAGATATGGTGGATTTTGATGTCATTCTTGGGATGGACTGGTTGAATGTATATTATGCTTCTTATTGATTGTAGAACCCGTAGGGTTGAATTCCAATTCCCTAATGAGCCTATCCTTGAGTGGGAAAGTCATGATGTGGTAATCAATGGTGGACTCTTTCTTGTCTTAACAAAAGTTTATTTCTAAGGGTTGTTCTATCATTTTGTGAGGCTTAGGGATGTTGATATAAAGTCCTTACTATTGAGTCAGTTCCAGTGGTTAATGCATTTCTTGATGTCTTTCCCGATGAGCTTCCCGATGTTCCTCCCGAAAGAGAAATAGACTATGGTATAGATCTCCTTCCCAATACACAACCCATCTCTATTTTCCCTTACTTTATCGCCCCGGCGGAGGTGAAGGAGCAATTGAGAGATTTATTGGAGAAGGGTTTTATAAGGCCTAGTAAGTAACCTTTGTGTGCACCAATGTTATTTATGAAGAAAAAGGACGATTCTCTTAGGATGTTCATTGATTAGCGACAACTTAATAGAGTCACTATAAAGAACAAATACTCTCTACCAAGTATTGATAATATTTTTGATCAACTTCAAGGGGCAAGTCACGTCCTAAGATTTGTCTTTGGTCCGGGTATCACCAAGTGAAAGTTAGGGAGTGTGACATTCCCAAATTGGCTTTCTAGACTAGGTATGGGCACATTGAGTTTGTCGCTATGTCCTTTGGGTTGTCTAATGCACCGACTATATTTATGGATCTCATGAATAGGATCTTTAAACCTTACCTTGACTTCTTTGTGGTGGGTTTTATTGATGATATCTTGATTTATTCCCAAAGTGAGGAGGAGCATGTGAATCACTTGAGGTAGTGTTGCAAACCTTGATGGAGGAGAGTTTGTATGCTATATATTAAAAATGTTTGTTTTAGCTAAAAGAGGTTAATTTTCTAGGGCTTGTGCTATCAGATAATGGTATTAAAGTGGATGCTAAGAAGACGAAGTTGATTAGAAATTGGGCTAGACCTTTAACTCCATTGAACATTAGACATTTCTTTGGTTTGGCGGGTTATTACCGAAGGTTTGTGAATGTCCTCTCTTCTATTGCTTCTCCTTTGACTAAGTTGACACAAACAAAGCCAAAATTTATGTGGATCGATGAATGTGGGATGTGTTTCCAAACTTTGAAAGATAAGCTTATCTGCGCTCCTATCCTATCTCTATCGAAAGGGTTGGAAGGATTTGTGGTGTATTGTGATGACTTAAGAATTGGTTTGGGGTGTGTTTTAATGTAAAATAATAAGGTGATATCTTATGCCTCTAGGAAACTTAAGGTGCATGAGAAGAATTATACCAATGATCTTGAATTGGCGGTCATGTTATTTCCTTTTGAAAATTTTGGGTCACTACTTGTATGGAGTTCATGTTGATGTGCTTACCAACCACAAGAGACTCTAATATGTGGTCACCCAAAAAAAGTTTAACTTGAGACAAATAAGGTGGTTAGAGCTACTTAAAGATTATGATATGAGTGTGTATTATCTCCACGGCAAAGTTAATGTTGTGGCCGATACTCTAAGTAGGGTGTCTATAGGTAGTCTAGCCCATGTTGATGATAGTGGCAAAGAGGTGACTAGAGAGATCGACCGGTTGGCTAGATTAGGGGTTAGGTTGGATGAAGTTGATAATGCTAGTGAAGTGGTTGTTGATAGTTCTAAGTATTCTTTGGTTGGGGAGGTAAAGGCAAAGCAAGATCTTAACCCTGCATTGCTAGAGTTGAAGGCCTTGGTGAGAGATGGTAAAGTAGAGGTGTTCTCCCTAGGGAGACATCGTGCCCTTAGTACCAAGGTAAACTGTGTGTGCTAAATGTGGATGACTTAAGAGAATTGATCTTGAAGGAATCCCATAAATCATCCTATTCCATTCACCCCGGTTCTACAAAGGTATATAGAGACTTGAGAGAGGTGTATTAGTGGGGTGGTATGAAGAGGGACATTGCCAAGTTCATATCAATATGACACAATTGCCAATAAGTCAAAGCCGGTTGGGTTGCCCACCCCAAGATATAGATTTGAGATTAACATGAATTTTGTGTTTGGGTTGCCAAAGACTAAGAAGCATTTTGACTCTATTTGGGTTGTTATTTATAAAATGAAAAAGTTTGCTCACATTTTACTTGTACAAACCACTTATGGTGCCTAAGATTATGCCATGTTGTATTTACATGAGTTTGTTAGATTGCTTGGGGTTCCCTTGTCTATCATTTCAGGTGGTGGTGCTCAATTCATTTCTCACTTTCGGAGGTCCTTCCAAAGAGGTCTTGCTAATAAGGTTAAGCTTAGCATGACTTTTAATCCTTATAAGGATAGTCAAGCCAAGAGGACTATCCAAACTATTGAGTATATGCTTATAGCTTGTCTTTTAGAGTTTAAGGGTAGTTGGGATGAACATCTTCCACTCATTAAATTTTCTTACAACAATAGCTACCACTCAAGCATTGGTATGGCTCTCTTTGAAGCTCTTTATGGTAGGCATGGTAGATCCCCCATTGGGTAGTTTGAAGTGGGGGAAATAGCTTTGCTAGGTCCGAATGTATTCATTGAAGCCTTGGAGAAGGTGAGGTTGATAAGGGAGAGACTAAAAACAGCCCAAAGTAGACAAAAGTCCCACTCCAATGTGAGGATAAGAGATCTTGAGTTTAAGGTTGGTGATTGGGTTTACTTGAAAGTCTCACCTATGAAGGGCGTGGTTTGATTTTGCAAGAAAGAGAAATTGAGCCCAATTTTATTGGGTCCTTATAACATTTTGACGAAGGTGGGCAAGGTTACCTATGAGTTTTAGTTGCATATGGAAATGAATATGGTTGATCCGGTCTTCCATCTGTCCATGTTTAGAAAGTGTGCAGGTAACCTAAGTGCTATAGTACCCTTGGATGTTATGGGTGTTGTAGAAGTTAATTTGATATATGAGAAGGTCCTGGTGGAGATTTTTTATAGACAAGTGAAGAGGTTGAGAAACAAATATGTAACTTCCATCAAAGGTCCTTTGGAGGAATCAACAATTTCAAAAGTGCCACATGCGAAGATGAGACGGACATGAGAAAGCAATACCCATATCTCTTCCATCCTACTCAAGACGAAGCTACTAATATAAGTCCCTTATATTATTTCATGTCTTACGTTTCAGCCCTTATGTAATTTTGCATGCATTTATGTTCATTATAACAAATTTTTGTTGATTTTTGACACTCATGTTGAGACTTTTCCAAAATAATGCTTAAATGCATTTGTTGCATTCATGTCAGGCTGAAATCTTCATGAATACTTCTCTTATACACATTTTTTTGACATTTAGAGATGAATGTTGCTAAGGGGGAGAAATTCAAATGCCCCAAAAGTGTGCTTCGGAAATGCACATAAAAGTAATTTCTATATATCTTAAAATACAAACGTGATAACAAAAATATGACTTCATATTCTCGAGAGGAAAATTGAGTGGTAAATGGGTATAACCTGGATTTTTGAGGACCCATAGTACAAAATAAATATCACTAATTTATAATTTCCAGAGAGCATCCACACCCTGGCCGCAATGCGCCAGGGGCGCGGAGCAGTACAAAAAGGCCTACGCGATGGGTCCGTATCGCGCCAAGGACGTGGACTAGTGTAAGTTTTTTCATGGTTTTCTATCTCGGACAATGTCATTGGGGTCGTAGATCCATGCCCACTTATCCATAAAGACACGTATACTTAGCCATTTTTCTGCTCTACATTACTCAAGGCCCTCTCAAAAACTTCTCCATGACTTAACCAAACATCTCATTCAAATTTCAAGTATTTCAAGCTTAACTTTGAAAATCATGGATTCTCTTCAAGCTCTATGTTTTCTTCAATATCATCTCAAGAAAACTAGAGTTTGAGGTATATGGGTTTCATACATTGGGTCCTTTAACCCATGGAGCCCAATCTTCCCTTCTACGAAAATTGCATGTTTTCAAGTTGTTTCTTCTATGGGTACCTCTTGTTATGGATTATGATTATAAATTATGTTCGGATTTTATGAAATGTTGATTGATTATGCATGTCTATATATTTTCAAGCTTATACCATGAATTGCTTTTGTTTATTGAGACTATATATGCATATTTTGAGCTATAAAACTATGATCTATTATGAGATTTGATAATGGGTTTCAAGGTACCTTACATAAGGGTTTTACTATATCTTGGTGGGTTGATTTACAATGACTTTTCTCTAATTGTTTCACTCTTGAATTACATGATTTGGAAAAGCATTATGCACCCACTAAGTGTTCGATAAAATGTCTTGACAAGGATTCTCAAGTTATTGATGATCTATTACATCATGTATAAGTTAAGTAACTTTATGATGATTAAAGGAATGTATATATGCATTGAATTCATTAAAAGTATCTATTATGTTGCAAGTAAACCACACCTTGTTGAGGGGTAACATGCCTCAATCAGCATGTTGATAGGGCGACATGCCTCAATCACCTTGTTGGGGGGTGACATGCCCAATTACCATATTGATGGGTCATACGATCCCCTCTTAAATAGACCCTATTTTAAAGAATTTTACCTCTCACTGACCCATTACAAATCATGTTTATAATCATAAAACAAACTATGGTCTTTATATTGGCCTTGTCCATTCTCTCAACACTTAGCTTAAATTTCAAGATCCTAGCACTCCATCTATGATACATGTTATAAGACATAGTTCTAATAATAGCCTATACTATGGCCTTATAAACTTTACTTCCCGGCTCAAGAACTTTCTAATGCATGGACAAAACCCCAAAGACTATCTAATGTTGCATAACAAACCACGAGCTGTAGATGGGCTCATAATACTAGTGTAGTTCAATTCTGCTTCAACTTTTTTATTTTCTATACTTTTTTATATATGGGATGTTATAATGACTCAAGAAAAGAAATCTAGGATTGCTTCAAGAATGCACATGAGGGGACTAAACCAGTAAAAGTATCCAAGGTTGACATGCTGACTACTCAGTATGAAAATATCACTATGATAGAAGGTGACACCATTCCTAAAATGTATACTAGATTCTCTTCAATAACAAATAAGTTGCATTGTCTAGGAGAGCCTATCATCCAAAGAATGTATGTTATAAAAGTACTGAGAGTTCTTCCAAACTTATGCGAGAGTAAGGTGGATGTCATCACTAAAGCTAAAGATCTAAAGAGCTTAACCATAGATGTGCGCATTGGAAATCTACAAACCAATTCGTTAAATAACAACATGATAGTTCCAAGAAGAAGAATAAAAAGGATAAATCCTTAGCTTTGAAGTCCACTAAAACTGATAATGATGAAGATAAAGATGAAGATGAAGATATGCCATATCTCACACACATGTTTTGCAAGATTGTGAGGAAGCATGGTAGTTTTGGAAAGAAATAAAGATCCAATGTAGCTTCAAATGGTGTTGGTCTGTGCCATAGATATGGAAAGCCAGAGCACTTAATGAGAGATTGCCCTATGAATAAGTTTGAACACAATGAACATGCTAAATCAGGAAACGATAGACAAAGGGACCAAGCACTAATAAATCCATAAGAAAGGTAGCAGTAGACCTAGTGGTGAAGAAGGCCTTTTCAGTATAAAGAAACACCTCAAGTAAATCTAAAGGATCAGAACACCTAGAGGATGTTTCAATGCTCACAATGAAAGATACAGATAAAGTTTTTGACACTCTATTTGCCTTTGTGGCAAAATCTAATGATGAAGTTGAGGATGAGCAAACACTACTTGATCTCAAGGATAATTTTGACATTTATTCTATCAAGAAGTTAAGAAAGTTGGCATGTGTGTTGATTGATTCACCATGTGATCTAACTGCTGAAAATAAATCCCTAAATAATAGCATTGATAACTTTCAAGATGAGAAAACTACTTTAGTTCTTAAGATGGTTGATCTAGAAGAAAAGAAGATTAAGTTGGCAGCTGAAAATCTAAACATTTGAAACTACTAAATGAAGATGCTTAGTCAAATAAGAAGCACATAGGAGTAGCCAGTCAGATTGAACTTGAAGAAAAACTAAAAATCTCTAAAAGAAATTTAGCTGTGTCGCTGGAGAAAAGTATCAAACTAGAAGGGGACTTGGTTAGTTTGAAACATGAGTTAAACAAGGCACTAAAGTGGATAACTTATTCCAAAATCCTATAAGACATAACTAGACAAAGAAGTAATAATATAAATGGTCTTGGCTATGTAAATAGGATTTATCCTCCATTTAATCCTCACAGTAAGTATGTGATTGTGTCAAACAATCTGCTTTACCTTTATTATGGAAGAAATGGCCATCTTAGAATGGACTAAGAAGTGCTAAAAGGAGTTGTTGAAAATTTATCAGAATACTCTAAGAATAAGATACCTATTAAGGGACCAGGTTCAAATATTGACAATGTTGAAAATAAGTTGCCCTGTTGGGCAAAAGAGTTACTGATAACACCATTCTTTGATTCATGGGAACTCAAGTTAAAATGGGCTCCCAAGACTAATAAGTGATCTTTTATGCGAGAATAGTCAAGAGGAAGCAGTCAATGTTGGTTCATCAATAGTGGATACTCCAAGTATATAATTGGAAAGACTGAAAACTTACTCTTTCATAAGAACAATCAAATCAAGCTAAACTATAGGATAGTTGGGGTCAGGTCAGACCACGGAACAAAGTTTAAAAAATCAAAAGTTGATAGTTTCTATTCAAAAAAGGTATTTATCACAACTTTTCAACTCCAAGGACCCCACAAAAAAATCAAATTATGAAAAAGAAAAATTGAACTCTTAAATGTTGATTGACTTGGGACTTTCTAAATATTTTTGGGCTGAGGCAGTCAATACTGCATGTTTTTTCATTAATAAGTGCTTGATGAGGCCAATTGTCAACAAAACACCCTATGAGGTTCAGTTCAATCAAAATGCCAAGGTGAACTACCTCAGGGCATTTGGGTGCAAATGTTTTGTCCTGAACAATAGGAAGGATGATCTTGGAATATTTGATGCAAAGAGTGATAAAAGTGTGTTTATGGGGCTACGTATCTATAAGCAAGGCTTATAAAATATACAACAAGAGGAATATCTACATTATGTGTATGTAATTTTTGATAAACATCGAGATATTGAGAATTTTCTAGGCAAAGATGATTCTGAAATCTAAGAACTATTTCAGGAATAAAGAAATATCTATAATAAATATCAAGATCAACCAGAACATGAAGATGTTGATGGTGAATCAAGAAACATTAGAAAAAATAAAGAACTTTTTAAGCAAGTTACTAGTGGCTCTAGGTGGAAGCATCAGTCATATCACCCTTGGATAATTTGATTTTTGCCTTAGATTATATGATCCAAACTTGATATAAAAGAAGTGAAACGCTCGAAAAAGTGCTTGAAAATGTGCCTTGAAAATTCCATATTTGTAATTTCCATATATCTCAAAATCTATGCATGATATCGATAATCTGACTTTATATTCATGTTCAAGGGGAAAAATTGAGTGGAAAATGGGTCTAACCCGAGTTTTAGAGCAACCATATCAAAATTTCATTTTCTCAAAAATTTCTTATCCAGTGTCGATCCACACTCCTGGCGCAATGCGACCAGGATGCAGAGATATGTATTTTTGTTGCCAATTCACTATTTTGGTCCAAGGCTTTGAGGCCTTGAGCCTAACCTTTTCCATTCATTAAAACACCTATACTTAGTCATTTTTCAACCTAATATCATACAAGAAATTCCTAAATACCTCTCAAGCACTGACAAATACTTCACTCAAATTCTAGCATTCCTAACTCATTACGAATCCAGGGATTTCATTCAAGCTTCAACTTCTACATCAAGTCTTCATTAAGGAAATCTCCAAAGTTGAGGTGTGTGGCTTTCAACCATTGGGTCCTTTCACCATGGTGCTGAACCTTCCCTTTTATACAAATGACATGTTTTCAAGTTGATTTACTTATGGGTATTCTTACTATGAATTTGATTATAAATTATGTCGAGATTTTCATAAAATTATGACTATTTAAGCATCTTTTGAGCTATGAATCTATGATCCATTATGTGATTTGATGAGAGGTCTTGATGTATCTTGCATAAGATTATTTTGAAGTGTTGATTAGTGGTTTTGCATTGATTTTTCTTATATAATATCATTCTTGAAAATCATGATTTTGTACTAGTATTATACACCCGCCAAGTATTTGATAAAATATCCGATTATAGATTCTTTGGTTGTTGAACATCTAATACATAACATATGAGTTAAGTGACTTTATGATGATGAAAGGAATGTATATATGTTTTGCTTTCATGAATAGTACCTACAATGTTGTAAGTTTACCATGCCTCATTCATGGGGTAGGGTAGGCCCAAACAACCATGTTAGGGGATTTGTACCCCAATTTCCTTGCTCAGTGGGTAGCAAGCCTGTGCAACCATTTTGTGGGGTTTGTACCTCAATAGCTTCTCTTGAGGGGTTATAGGATTATGCACCCATGTGGGGCATTTGTGCATCAATAACCTTACCAAGGGGGTGGTAGGCCTTGGTCACTATTATGATGGTCACTCCCGACATATGTAATATGTTCTATATAAGCATGTTTTACTTGAGGCATGATTCATACATGTCATATTGTTACTATGTTCATCCATTGCCTATATGTATGGATTTAGCTTATGTTGCCAATCTTTTGTTCCATTCATCCTACATAGTTAGTACATTCAAACAAACTAACACATACTTTATGCCTACATGCTGTTACCATGTAGGAACCAGAGTTCCACTTAATCCTCCTCCTCCATGCGGCTAGTACTATCTTTCAAGAAATCTTGGTTAGTCCTCAACTCCGAGGACAATTGCTATTGATCCTATGTTATGTAAAGACTCTTTTCTTTGTTCAGATGCTTAAGACTCTAAGTTTGAGCCTGAAAAGTTTTCTTGGCCCCCCACACATTCCATGCTAATAGTATTATTGGATAAGTTATATATTATGCTTTGAGCTTTGTCTTATTTGATGACTTATGCTATGAAAGACTTCTCTTAGTCCCTTTGTCTTTATTTGTATTCTCTTATTGTTGTTTAATTTCTTCCACGACCAAGGATGTGTAAATGATATGCTAAGAGGCTTGTTTGGGGTCTATTTGGGTCCTCATTCCCTGTGTCAAGTCTAGGCACTAAGCTTGGATCATGATAAACTTGGTTTCATAGAACTAGGTTGTTAATGTCCTCGACATTCAACATACCATGTCGATTAGAGTCTTATTCATGGTTGTGAAGTGCACGATAACTACGAGTAAAAGGCTATGAGGCATTTTAGGAAATATTTTGCTTCTTCTTGATCCATATCGTGCTATAGAAGTTAAGATAAGGCTTTCCCCCTAACGAATATTCTTTACTATGCTAGATCATGCACATCACAAGATGAAGAAGAGCTCGTACACCAGAAGAACAACTAGCTCATGAAAAGATCTAGAATATTATTGCCATGCTAGCTCAAGCAATGACTACTCAAATCAACTAAAGGGCTCAAGCCCCTCAAGAGGATGAACCCACCAGAGTTTCATGGGTCTAAAGTGGATAAGGATCCTCAAGAATTCATTTATGAGATGTACAAATTGTTGTCTATCATGGGTGTTACATCGGAGGAGAAAGTGGAGTTGGCAGTCTACGAACTCAAAGGGGTGGCCCAAATATGGTTTATTCAATGTAAAGAGGAGAAGGGGAACAACAATATGATCCTTTGGGAGGAGTTTAAGGTGACATTTATTAATTGGTTCTCCCCTCTTGAGATAAGGGATGCCAAAATGATGGAGTTCATAAATTTGAAACAAGGGTCTATGAGTGTGAGGGAGTATCCCCTCAAGTTTAACCAACTCTCTGAATATGCTCTGCAATTGGTTGCCAACCAAAGGTATAGAATGAACAAATTTGTGATAGGGGTATCCAATTTAGTTAATAAGGTGTGTCACACTGCTATGTTGATAAGTGACATGGATTTGTCCCGCCTCATGACTTATGATGTATAATTGGAAGGGAAAAGTTGAGAAAGAGAAGGGGTAATGAGGCGAAGAGGGCCTGTTTTGAAGGAAGGTTCCAATATCCCAAGGGTGTTCAGTTTCATCAAGGACAAGGGTCATAAAATGCTCCTAATAGAAGGTTTTCTAATGACAACCCAAGGGTCCAAGGTAGTGTTGGTGTGGTGCCTTTTGTTATGTGCCCAAGATGTGATAGAGATCATAACGACCCATGCTTGAGGGACACTAATTCGTGTTATAGTTGTGGATAAGTGGGTCATAAGAAGATTGATTGTCTTCGTAATCAAAACTAGGGTAGAGATGGTTGTCCACAAAGCTGGGGTGCAAATGCGGCTCCTTTGGGAAGGGGAGGTTAACAAGGTGGTGCCCCAAAGCACAATTGATTCTATGCTTTTCAATTGAGGCAAGGCATAGATGAGGTGCTCAATGTCATCATTGGTATGGTAAAAGTCTTTGATTTAGATGTGTATGCATTGGTTAACCTGGGTTCCACTCTATCTTTTATTACTCAATTTGTTACCAAAAAGTTTGATGTCGAACCCGAATTGTTCAATAATCCATATGAAGTGTCTACTTCCGTTAGTGCATCCATTATTGCTGGAAGGGTCTATAAGAGTTGTCCTATTTTCATTTTGCATAAAATATTGCCTTTTACTTAGTTGAGTTGGATATGGTGGGTTTTGATGTCATTCTTCGGATGGATTGCTTGTATGCACACTATGCTTCTATTGATTATAGAACCCATAGGGTCAAACTCCAATTCTCAAAAGAACCCATTCTTGAGTGGGGGAGTCATGATGTGGTGGTCAAGGGGTAGAGTCATTTCTTGTATTAAAGCCCATAAGTTGATTTCTAAGGAGTGTCTCTATCATCTTGTGAGAGTTAGAGATGTTAAGCCTACAGTCCTTCCTATAGAGTTGGTTTCGGTGATTAATGAGTTTCTTGATGTCTTCCCTAATCATCTTCCCAATGTTTCTCCTGAAAGAGAAATAGACTTTGGTATAGACCTCCTTCCTGATACTCAACTAATTTTATTGCCCCTTACCGTATGGCCTGGTAGAGTTAAAGAAGTTGGGAATAGCTAAGGAACTTATTGGAGAAGGGTTTAATTAGGCCTATCCAATCACTTTGGGGTGCACTGATGTTACATGTAAAGAATAAGGATGGTTCTCTTAAGATGTGTATTGATTATCGACAACATAATAGAGTCACCAATAAGAATAAGTATCCTCTATAAAGGATTGATGATATTTTTGACCAACTTCAAGGTACTAGTCACTTCTCTAAGATTGGTCATTGGTTCGGGTATCACCAAGTGAAGGTGAGGGAGTGTGACATTCCCAAGATGGACTTCCGGACTAGGTATGGGCACTACGAATTCATGGTTATGTAATTTGGGTTGATCAATGCACCGGCTATCTTCATTGATCTTATGATGGGATCTTCAAGTCCTACCTTGATTTATTTGTGGTGGTATTTGTTAATGATATCTTCATTTATTCCCACAGTAAGGAGGAGCATGTGAGTCATTTGAGGGTGGTGCTACAAAAATTGAGGAAAGAGAAGTTGTATAATAAATATGAGAAATGTGAGTTTTGGTTGAAAGAGGTTGCCTTCATAGGTCATGTGGTCTTGGAGGATGGTATTAAGGTTGATCCTAAAACAATGGAAGTGATTAGAAATTGGCCTAGACCTTTGGCTCCATTGGATATTAGAAGCTTCTTAGGCTTAGCATGTTACCACCAGAGGTTTGTGATTGAGTTCTCTTTTACTACTTCTCCTATGACTAAGTTGACTCAAAAGAAAGCTAAATTTTTGTGGACCGATGAGTGTAACAAGATTTTCCAAACCTTGAAAGATAAGCTTGCCTTTGCTCCCATCTTGTCACTACTGGAAGGGTTAGAAGTGTTTGTTATGTATTATGATGCATCAAGAATGGGTTTAGGTTGTGTATTGATGCAAAATGGTAAGGTGATAGCCTATGTTTCTAGACAACTTAAGGTACATAAAAAGAATTATCCTTCCCATTATCTTGAATTGGCCGCCGTGGTATTTGCTTTGAAAATTTGGTGTCATTATTTATATGTGGTGCATATTGATATGTTTATTGATCATATGAGTCTCCAATTTGTGTTCATCGAAAAAACTTTAAATTAAGATAACAAAGGTGGTTAGAGCTTCTTAAGGATTATGATATGAGTGTGCATTATCGTTTTGGTAAGGCTAATGTTGTGGTCGATGCTTTGAGTAAGATATCTATGGGTAGCCTAACTCATGTTGATGATAGTGGAAAATAGGTGGATAGAGAGGTTTATCGGTTGGCTAGATTTGGAGTTAGGTTGGAGGAGGTTGATAATGGTGGGTTTGTTGTGGTTGATGTTTCTAAATCTTCATTAATTTAGGAAGTGAAGACAAGGCAAGAGCTTGGTGAGAGATGATAGGATAGAGGTTTTCTCCCAAGGGGGAGATGGTGTCCTTAGGCACCAAGGTAGATTGTGCATTCCTTGTGTTGATGACTTGAAGGAAAAGATTTTAGTTAAGGCTCGTAATTCTTCCTATTCTATTCACCCCAATTCTATACAAATATATAGAGATTTGAGGGAAGTGTTTTGATAGCGTTGTATGGAAAGAGACATTGCGAAGTTTGTATTCGGTTTCCATAATTGCTAATAAGTGAAAGCCAAGCATTAAAGGTCGGGTGGCCTAGGCCAATATAAAGATATTGCTACTTGGAAATGGTAGGAAATTAACATGGATTTGGCGGTTGGGTTGCCTAACACTAGAAAGTGTTTTCATTCTATAGGGACCGTGGTTGATAGAATGACAAAGTTGGCTTATTTCCTGCCAGTTAAGACAACTTATGGTGCCAAAGACTATGCTAAGTTGTACACTCATGAATTTGTTAGATTTCATAGGGTGCAATTGTATCGTGGTGCTCAATTCACTTATCACTTTTGGAGGTCCTTCAAAAAAGGTCTTGGTACCAAAGTAAAGCTTAGTATGACCTTTCATGCTCAAGCAATTGGCCAAGCCGAAAGGACTATCAAAACTCATGAGGATATGCTTAGAGCTTGTGTATTTTAAGGGTAGTTGGTATGATCATCCACTCATTAAGTTTGCTTACAACAATAACTATCATTCTTGCATTATATGGCTCCTTTAGAGGCTCTCTACGGTAGACGTTGTAGGTCCCCGGTTGCATGGTTTGAGGTAGGGGAGATGGATTTTTTGGGTCCATATATGGTTATTAAGGCTATGGAGAAGGTAAGGTTGATAAGAGTAAGATCTAAAACAGCCCAAAGTCATCAAAACTCCTATGCTGATGTGAGGAGAAGGGATCTTGAATTTAAAGTTGATGTTTGGATCTATTTTAAGGTCTAACTCATGAATGGTGTGGTTCATTTTTGTAAGAAAGGAAAATTGAGTCCAAAATTTATTAATCCTTATCGAGTGTTGAGGGGAATTGATAGGGTAGCCTATGAGTTGGAGTTGCCCAATGATATGAGTATGGTTCATCCATTTTTTCATGTGTTGATGTTGAGGAAGTGTGTAGGTGACCCAAGTGCCATTGTGCCTCTTGATGTTGTAGGTGTTGTTGAAGACAATTTGTCTTGTGAAAAGATTCTAATAGAAATTTTTTATAGACAAGTGAAGAGGTTGAGCAACAAGGATTTTGCTTTCGTCAGGGTCTTTGGAGAAACCAACAAGTTAAGAGTTCTACATGGGAAGTTGAGGTGGACATGCAAAAGCAATATCCCTATCTCTTCCATTCTACTCAAGCCTAATGTAGTAATTCAAGTCCTCTATGTGATTTCAAGTCATATGTTTCAACCCTTATGTCATTGCATGCATTCATGTTTATGGTTATAAACTTATGGTAATTTTGAAACTTACGTTTAGATTTTGAAATGATATTTAAGTACATTGTTGCATTAATATGTTGGGCTGACTCATCTTGATTATTTCTCTCATATACATTTCTTGGACATTCTGGGCCGATTGTTCCCAAGGGGGAGATATTGAAACACCCCTAAAAGTGTCCAAAATTGTACTTCTTAAATGCCCATATTCGTAATTTTCATATATCTCACAATTTGTGTGTGATATCAAAAATCTGACTTCATATTCGTGATCAAGGGAAAAAATTCAGTATGAAATGGGTCTAACCTCGATTTCAAAGCAAATATCAAAATTTAATTTTCTCAAAAATTCCTTATCCGGTGTTGATCTGTGCCCCGTGTGCCCATGGCGCGAAGACGTGTATTTTTGTTGCCAGTTCCCTGTTTTGGTCCAAGCTTTTTAGGCCTTGGTCCTAAGCCTTCCCTGCATAAAATCACCTGTATTTTCATTTTTCAACCTAATATTATACAAGATATTCCCCAATACCCTCTCAAACACTTAAACAAATATTTCACTCAATTTTCAGCATTGCAAGCTCATTCCTGATCTAAGGATTTTATTCAAGCTTCAAGTTCTCAATAAAGTCTTCATTAAGGAAATGTCCAAAGTTTGAGGTATGTGAGTTTCAACCATTGGGTCCTTTCACTCATGGTACCCAACCTTCCTTGTTATACAAATTATATGTTTTCAAGTTGATTTACTTATGGGTATTCTTATTATGAATTTATTATAAATTATATCGGGGTTATCATAAAATTGTGACAGTTTAAGCTTGTTTTGATCGATGAATCTATGATCTATTATGTGATTTGATGATAGGTTTTGATGTATCTTGCATAAGGTTATTACCAAGTACTTATGGGTGGTTTTACATTGATTTTTCTCATATAATTTCTCTCTTGAATTGGATGATTTTGTACTAGTATGACACACCAGCCAAGTGTTTGATAAAATATTCAGTTATAGATTGTTGGGTTATTGAAGGTCTAATGCATGACATATAAGTTAAGTGACTTTATGATGATGAAAGGAATGTATATATATGTTAATTTCATGAATAGTATCTATGGTGTTGCAAGTTGACAATGCCTTGTTTAAGGGGTGGTAGTCCCAAACAACCATGTTAGGGGGTTTGTACCCTAATTGCCTCGCTCAGGGGATAGTAGGCTTCTGCAACTATGTTTGGAAGTTTGTACCTCAATCACCTCACTCGGGGGTTTTATACCTAAATTGCTTTGCCAAAGGGGTGGTAGGCCTTGGTCTCTATTGCGATGGGCACTTCCTACACATATAATATTTTCTATATAAGCATGTTTAACTTTAAGCATCATTCATGCATACCATATTGATACTATGCCAATCCATTCCCTGCAATGTACTCACTTTGCTTATGTTGCCAATCTCTTGTTGCATTGCGTCCTACATACTCAGTACGTTTCATACTCTATGCCTACATCATGTTACCATATAGGCACCGTAGGTTTACTTGATCCTCCTCCTACATATGTCTTAACTATCTTTCCCGTAAGCTTGGTGAGTCCTCAACTCCGAGGACAATAGCTATTGATCCTATGTTATTAAAGACTTTGTTCTTTGTTTAGATGCTTATGACTATGAGGGTGAGCCTAAAAAGTTATCTTGGACCCCGCCCAATCTATGCTAGAGGTGTTGTTGGACAAGTTGTGTATTATTCTTTGAGCTATGACTCCTTTGATGATTTATGCTGTGAATGACTTCCCTTAGTCCCTTTATCTTTATTTGTATTCTGTTATTGTTGTTTAATTGCTTCTACGACCAAGGATGTGTAAAGAATATGCTAAGAGGCTTGTTTAGGGTCCCTTTGGGTCCCCATTCGCGATGTCATGTCTAGGCCCTAGGCTTGGGTTATGACAACAAGAAGCTTGATAGCATGCTCAACCTTCTTATTCTCCGTTGAACCAAAAAAATTCAAAACAGGCACCGTGTGATGCTGATATAGTCAATGCAATACAAGAAAATTTGCATCAGTTGGAGAGAAGCAAGGTCTGGAACTTAGTCCCCAGACCATCTAACAGAGCAATCACAGGGGCCAAGTGGGTTTTTCCAAACAAGCTGGATGAAAATGGTGTCACTACAAGGAACAAGTCAATATTGGTTATTCAGGGTTACAATTTGGAGGAAGCAATTACTGTGATGAGACATTTTCTCCCGTTGCTAGGATAAAGACCATCAAAATCCTAATTGCCTTTGCAGCCTATATGGAGCTCAAAACTCTTCACAATGTATGTGAAAAGTACATTTTTGAATGGAACCTTAAGGACGAAGCATATGTGAAACAACCTCCTATTTCAAAGATTGATTATCCTAATCATGTGATAAAGTTGGGTAAGGCTTTATGTTGACTGAAACAGGCTCATAAGACATGTTATGCAAGTCTCTCAGAATTTTTGCTAGATCATGACTTGAAGGGAGGAAACATTGGTAATACTCTCTTTCTAAAGTCCAAACGAAAGAATCCTTTAATTGTTCAAGTATATGTTGATAATATAATCTTTGAAGCAACATCCGATATCCTGAGCAAAGAATTTGAAAAGCTTATAAGGAGTAAGTTTTAGATGAATATGATGGGAGAGCTTAATTTGTTCGTAGGGCTTCAAATAAAACAAACACCAAGAGGTAATTATATCTACCAAGAAATGCACATGAAGGAGTTATTAAAGAAGTATAATATGCTAGAAGAATAATCCATAAATACTCTTATGACAACCTATTCAAAGCTAGATGTTGATGAACTTGGTCCCAAGGTAAATGAGCCTATGTATAAAGGTATACGGGTCACTTCTATATCACGTAGCTAGCAGACCTGACATTGTGTTTAGTATGGGAATGTGTGCAAGATTTCAAGCATCCCCCAAGGAAACACATTTGTAAGCTGCAAAAAGGATTCTTAGATACATAAAGGGGATTGAAAAATTAGTTTTATTCTATCCTAAACGTTCAATCTAGTTAGATATGCAGAAGCAGATTTTGTTGGGTACCTCATTGACAAGAAAAGCACTTCAAGTATGGCTCATTTCATGGGTTCTTCAAGATTCTCATGGGGATACGAGAAAAAAAATTATGTGGCCTTTTCTAGTGTAGAATCAGAATATGTTGCAAGAGTTGTTGTGGATAAAATAATAGCCAAAGGATTTTGAGTTCATCACTGACACAATCTCATTATTATGTGATAACATATGTGCACTCAACATGGACAAGAATTATGCTCCACACAATAGGACTGAAAACTTTGATGCGACACATCACTTCTTGAGGGACAATGTAGAAAAGTGAAATATATGTGTACAGTTTTGCAAAATGGTAAATCAGATCACTCACATTTTCATCAATGGTTTAAGTTATGATAAGTTTGATGAAAAGCGTTTGAAGTTGGCATTTGTAAAGATGCATTGACTTCATTTGTAACACCATAAAAATTTGCTTTAGAAATGTCCATAATCATAATTTTTATATATCTCAAATTCATGCGTGATATCAAAAATTTGACATCATATTCTAGATCAAGGGGTAAAATTGAGTGAGAAATGGATATAACCTAGACTTTAAAGGACCCATAGCAAAAAATAAATTTCACTAATTTATGATTTCTAGAGAGCATCTGTACACTGGCCGCAATGCGCCACGGCGCGGAGTAGTACAAAAAGGCCTGCGCGATGGGTCCGTATCGTGACAAGGATGTAGACCAATGTAAGTTTTTCCTTGATTCTCTATCTCAGCCAAGGGCATTGGGGTCATAGCCTCATGCCCACAGATGCGTAAAAACACTCATACTTAGCCATTTTTCAACTCTACATTACTCAAAACCCTATCAAAAGCCTCTCCAAGACTTAACTAAATATCTCATTTAACTTTGTAACTCAAGGATTCTCATTAAGCTCTAAGTGCTTTTCAAGATCATCTTGTAGATCACCTGTTTGGTGGTTTGAAGTGGGGGAAATTTCTTTGCTAGGTCTGGATGTCTTCATGGAAGCCTTACAGAGGGTGAGGTTGATAAGGGAGAGACTAAAAATAGCCCAAAGTAGACAAAAGTCCTATTCTAATATGAGGAGAAGAGATCTTGAGTTTAAGGTTGGTGATTGGGTTTATTGCAAAGTCTTACCTATGAAGGGTATGGTTAAATTTGGCAAGAAAGGAAAATTGAGCCCAAGGTTTGTGGGGGTCCTTATAAAGGTTTGAGGAGATTGGACAAGGTTGCATATGATTTCTAGTTGCCTATAGAGATGAATATGGTTGATATGATCTCCCAAGTGTCCATGTTGAGAAAGTGTGTAGGTGACCCAAGTACTATAGTGCCCTTGGATGTTGTGGGTGTTGTACAATATAAATTGACTTATGAGGAGTTCCTAGTGGAGATTTTTGATTAACCGGTTAAGAATTTGAGAAACAAAGATGTAGCTTACGTCAAGGTCCTTCGGAGGAAACAATGAGAGTAAAAGTGCCACATGGGAAGCCTAGACAGGCATGAGAAAGTGATACCCATATCTCTTCCATTTTACTCAAGCTAATGGTACTAATTTAAGTCCATTATCTGATTTCATGTCTTAAATTTCAGTCCTTATATCATTTTGCATGCATTCATGTTCATGGTAAAAAGTTTATGGTGATTTTTGATACTCATATTGAGACTTTTTGAAAATAACGTTTAAATGCATTTGTTACATTCATGTATGGTTGAAATCTTCATGATTACTTCTCTTATGTACATTTCTTTGACATTTGGGGATGAATGTTCCCAAAGTAAAGATATTAAAATGCCCCAAAAATGTGCTTCGAAAATGCCAATAATGATAATTTTCCATATATATCACAATTCATGTGTGATAACGAAAATCCAACATCATATTCTCTATCAGGGGAAAATTAAGTGAAAAATGGGTATAACTCAGATTTTAGAGGACCTGTGCGAAAAATAAATTTCACTCATTTACGATTTCTAGAAAGCATCCCCACCCTAGCTGCAATGCGTCGGGGGTGCGGAGAAGTGCAAAAAGGCCTATGTGATTACTTCGTATCACGCTAAGGACGCAGACCAGTATATGTTATTCCTTAGTTTTCTATCAAAGCCAAGAGCATTGGGATCATATACCTATGCCCACTTATGCGTAAACATACCCATATTTAGCCATATTTCTACTCTATATCGCTTAACACCTCTCAAAAACCTCGCCAAGACATAACCAAATATCTCATTCAAATTTCAGGCTTAACTTTGGAACACATAAATTCTCTTGAAGCTCTAAGTTAAGTAACTTTATGATGATTAAAGCCTTGTATATATGCATTGAATTCATGAAAAGTATGTATTATTTTGTAGGTAGACCACACCTTGTTGAGGGAGTGACATACCTCAATCACCTTGTTGAGGGGTAACATGCCCAATTACCATGTTGAGGGGTGAAACAACTCGAGCGCCTTGTTGGGAATGACATGCCCAATCACCTTATTGAGGAGTGGGTAGCTCAGTCTCTTTGTTGGTGGGTGACATGCCCAATCACCTTGATAAGGGGTGAGTACCTCAATCACCTTATTGGGGATTGACATGCCTAATCACCTTATTAAGGGGTGAGTACCTCAATAACATTACAAGGGGGTTACATGCCTTAGATTCAAAATAGTAGTTCGATTGGTCTATGTTGATTATGGTCTCTTCCCACATGTGATACGTACTATGCAAGTTATATGATTTATAAGCATGTTTTACTTCAACCATTGATCATATATGCCATATTGATATTATACTTATCCATTGCTTATGATTATGCATTTTAACTATTTTGGCTTATGTCTTATTGCATTGCATCCTATATACTTAATACATTCAAAAGTGCTAACGCATACTCTATGCCTACATGATATTACCGTGTAGGGATCAGAGCACCTCTCGATCATTCTACACGTGGATAGTTGGTACTTCAGAAGATAAGCTTTTGGTAAGTCCTCAAGTCCTAGGACACTATATATGCTACTCTTGCTATTTGATATTTCTTTATGTTGAATACTTGATACTATGAGGGTCAGTATAGAAAGTGTAATGGCCCCCGCTACATTTCATTTTAGAGGTCTTACTGGATAATTGATGCACTTATGCTATGAGCTTGATTGTTTTATGCATTTATAAATATCAAGACTTTCATTAATCCTGCTTTCTTTATTTATATCTCTTGTGTTGTTTATTTTGCTTCTATGGCCAAGGATGTGTGAATGATATTCTAAGAAGCTTTTTTGGGATCCCTTCATGTTCCCATACGTTGTGTCATATCTAGACCCTATGCTTTGGTCGTGACAGCATTAGTCAAACTAATCTATCATCACTCCTCTAAATACTGATTCAAGGTACAGGTACCCAAATTTTGATGTATTATACATAATTTAGCTCAATGTTTGTACATTTGTAGGTATATACATACAGCTTGACTTCTAGAGTGGAGATTGAAGTAAGAAAGGCTAAATATGATGCATTTAGACATGAGATAGACCTGGTCCCTACTCAAGGGTTAGTACACAATTTATAATTTTGGAAATGAACATCTGAACTATCGATACTGTCATGTGTCACTCATCCGCTTTCTGAATCATTGTTATTACACTTGTAACCTAAATAGGTGCCTTTTCATAGGGACTAGACCCATCTTTTCACCCTTTTATTTTTTTCTACAAAATCAAACTTCTTCTCTTCTTCTCTATCTTTTATCTTCAATATTTCTCAAGTCATTATCAGTCCTTTAGTTACTATAGTAAGTATGTCGAAAACCTCTATGTCTTCAGAAAAAATAATCTCCACAAAAGCAAACATATTCTCTTCTCACAAAATGAATGCACCTCCTTCTACTCCCATTCATTCTCTTCTTATGGCAAATTATCTAAAGGAGTCCAACACATCCTTGCCCTCTGAATAGTAAAGCAAGTACTACTCTGTGCTTGTATGCTTCTCCTGTTTTATCCTCAAAAAGGAATAAAGACATTAATTCCTTCTCCAAGCCTTCACATTCTACAGAATCTTCACATTAGGTCATAATTTCTTCAGAGACAAAGAAAGGGTCTGATATTCCTCAGATGCTATCCAGTGAAAATTGACCCTCCTCCTCTTAACCTAGTCCTGCTTTTTCTACTATGTTACGAAGATTGTTGAAGGAGATCTGCTAGAAAACGGAAAATTGAGTCTAATATACTGGCTATGGGAAAGGAGTGGGAGGTTGAAAGTCTGATGGTGTGCTATCAAATTATAATACATTTGATGCTTAAAACTTAGGATTTTGTGTGTTCTCAATGTGACATATGTGATTTTATGTGTTTTTGCTGTTTAGTTTGCAGGAAAGTAGGTTGGCATGATTTGGGGCAAAATGTCAGACTATTCTGATTTTTGATAGTTTGTGGGAACACTAATAGAGGATTCTATAAGTCGTAGATTGGGTTTCATGAAGATTTCCAGTAAAGTTTGATTTCTGAAGTTCAATCATATGATACCTCTTTACGATTCATAGATCACTCTATAAGTCGTATAGAGTGGTTTCATGAAGAATTCTAGTATAGGACCTGTTGATGCAGATGAAGTCTAAAAGTCGTGAACCAGTCTATGACTCATAAAGTGGATCTGTAGTAGTGAAGTACAAGATCTCATAAGCTAAACAAGAGACCTAAATTATGACTCATAAGTTAGTTTACGAGTCGTAATTGCCTATCATAGAAAGTCGGACTAGTTTTTCTGTTATTTTAGTACTTGTTTGTAAATACTATAAAAAGTAATTTGTAGGTTAAGTTAGAGGAGAGTATAGTAGAGAACGTCATTAGAAAGAACTTTTAGGGTTTTGAACTTAGAGACTTCAATCTTGGAATATAATACACTTGTGGATTTATTGTATCTTCAAATCTTGTGATTCTCAATATATTTTGGATTTGCTTGGTCTGCTACTCAATTGGGTAAGTGATTAATTATGTTTTCTCAATTCATGATTTCTTCATCTACCCATAGCATGAGTAGCTAAATCCACAACTTTGGGTTGTGGGAACCATGAAGATCTAATCAAATAAACCTGGATAATATGTAATTCTTGTAAAGGGTATTTATATGTATTAATCAATTCTCTTCATTTTGCATGTTTTATAGTGGTGGCCAACATTAGAACTTCCCTAGTGTTACCTTCTCGATCCATATGGTAAAGATAGGAAAAGAGACTGATTAACAAGATTTGATGATTTTTTCTCGCCTAATTAACCAAACATGACCAAGGGGAGGTTGACTAGGACTATCGTAGTGGTTAGTATTGCACACTATGGAATAGGCCAAGTCATAGAGTGAAATTCGCCTCTCACCTTTGACCAAAGGCTTGGTGAACTTAAATTACCATCCTACATTCTATACTCTAAGTTGAGAATTAGGTTATTCGGGGGGTATTGAGTTGGTGAATCATGGTAGTGCAAGGATCGAAGGAGACTCCTTGGCTCAGCCAGGCGAATCCCACATCGGCTATAGAGAGGGAGTTACTGGGCTATTTGAAGGGGATTAGAACTTACATGTGCATAGGCCTTTTCCCGGGGAAACCTAGGAGAAACAAAACTGTGTGCTAGTGCATGGGTGACCCATGGCTGGCAAAACAGACAATATATGCACGTGTGAGGTCCGGGCTATTAGAGGTGGTATCAGAGCCGACTCTCGACCAGTCCGGTGGTGGGGCAAACCTCAACGAGGACGCTGAGTCCCTACGGGGGGTGAGTGCAAGGACCGAAGGAGACTCCTTGGCTCAGCCAGGCGAATCCCACATCGGCTATAGAGAGGGAGTTACTAGGCTATTTTAAGGGGCTTGGAACTTACATGTGCATAGGCCTTTACTCGGGGAAACCTGGGAGAAATAAAATCGTGCGCTGGTGCATGGGCGACCCATGGCTGGCAAAGCCGACAATGTATGCACGTGTGAGTTCTGGGCTGTTAGAGATTCTCTCAATTATTGATATCTCTTGCTTTAGTTATTTTATTTTATTTTCTTGTTGAACATTGCACCCTCCCCCCTTGGGAAAATGACTTGTTAATTACTTGAATTTTGTATTGGTGAAATCATTGTGAGTCTCTGTATTCTCTGTGAGATTCGACCCAAACCTTAGTTAGATTTTATATTTGACAATGACTGATTTTTATCCTCTAAAAGAGAGGTGTAACTTGGGCTTGATCAAAGATGATGGCACAATTTTCGAGGAATATGACTAGACTTGATTGAATTTACTAGTAATTGTAATTCAAGTGTTAATCGTTTGTTCCCTTTTATTTTACTTTTGTTGTCATTTTTTTTTCTTTGCAGGGTATACTATTAATGTATGTCCAACAATAGTAGTCAAGGCAATCCCTTAACTCTACTTGATCCAGAGATCTAAAGAATACCAAGAAGAATGGTCCAAGAAAATGCTAACATTGCGGGTAATGCGGCCTTGAATCAGTAAGTCAATGATGATGATTGGAATGACAATCCACCTACTTTGGAGAATATTCCACAACCAAGGTGTTTTAATGGCAATGCTTACAGGTGGAATCATATAGGTTGAACCCTATGCCTATAGATGTGAGTGGGGCTATTGTGTTGCCACCACTACCAGCTAGCATAAAGTTCACAATTTCTAGTGGGTTACTTCAAATGCTGCAAAAACGTGGATTTTTGCAAGCCTGCCATGAGAAGATCCACATAGCCAGTTGCACAATGTAGCATTTGTTTGTAAGAGTGTGATGTGTGATGCGGACACAAAATCTATCTATAAATGTTGTGGGACTTCATTTTTCCCCACTATCTCTTATGTTCAATGCTGCATTATGGCTATCTGAGCTCCCATAGAGTTCAATGACTTGTTGGGAAGATTTGGAAAAGGCCTTTTTGAAGAGTTACTTCCCTATATCAAAGAAGCTCAACTTAAATGATCAGGTCAACAACTTTGAGCAACTTCCTGGTGATTCAATTAGCATTACATAGAAGCAATTTACTGAGTGTTTGACGAGCGTCCATGACCATTAAGATAGTTGATAATGCCTTGGTATAGATCTTCTACTATATCCTTAATGAGAATAGTCAAGCCTATGCCGACACTATTATGAGAGGCATGCTTTTAGATCAACCATTTACAAGGATTGTCGAATTTATGGAACAAGTGGGACAATAGTGTAGAGCTTCTATGAGGAGTTCATGTGTTGCTAATGTTGGTTCAGAGCAAGTCAAGATCAATGAGGAGATTATGGAATAACTTGCTCAAATTCACACAAGCATGGATGTTTTAATCAAGCAGAATTAGGAATAAGTGAATGCGATGGTTCACCAACACCTACTTACACCCATGTATGAGAAGTCTTATTTTGAGGAGGATGCTTGCTTTATGAGTGATCAGACATGGGGTCTCTAAACCAATGCCCAAGGTCCAATCAGGACTATTGACACCAAGGTCAAGGAAACCAAGGTAAGAACTATGATAGAGATGGAGCTTACAGAGACAACTGAAGTGGTTGTTATGAGAGGAATAGGGGTCATGAAGCAGATTGGGGTAGAAGAGAGGGTTCCTGAAATGGTCCATATGTGCCACCACATAACCGATATGTTGGTACAAGCAATTCTAGAATTGAAAAGATGTTTGATCATTTGTTGAAGAAGGCCGAGACACAAGATCAAAATCTAAGGGGCATGAAATCCAATATTTCAAGCATTAATCAGAAGATAGAGTCTCATTCTGTGGTGATTAAACAGCTTGAACAATAATTTGGTCAAGTGTCAACTTAATTGAATCAGCGTCAAAAGGGTACATTGCTAGAAACATAGTTCAAACTCCAAAGATTAAAGGGCATTGTATGACAGTTACTACTAGAGTTGGTAAGAGTACCATTGATCCTCTTATGCTAGATCAGGTAGAAGATGTTCATGAGATGACAGTTACATATGAGGATGTGGTTGAAGGAGATGATTATGTTAAATATGGGTGAGTGAGGTAGCGAGAGAGCCACAAAAGTATAAGCCCATCCCAAGGCCTCTTCCTCCCTTCCCTCAAAGACTTAAAAAGAGGGAGAAGGAAGGCAAGTTGAAACACTTTCTCTCTATGCTTAAGAAACTATCCATCAACATCCCTCTGATTGATGCCCTGGAGAAAATTTTGGGTTATGCAAAGTATATGAACCATTTGGTTACCAAAAAGCACACAGTAAGTCAGGAGCTTTCTCAAGAGCTTCTATATTGTAGTGCTATCACTACTAAGTACTTGGTTCAAAAGCATGAAGACGTAGGTGCTTTCACTATATCTTGCACTATAGGAGATATAGAGTTATCAAGGGCACTATGTGATTTGGGTGCAAGTATCAATTTGATGCATTTTGTGGTTTAAGAGAAGTTTGGTTTGGGTGCCCCTACCCCAACTAATATGCGGTTGTTTATGGTAGATAGAATGGTGAAGAAACCTCTGGGGATACACCATGATGCGTTGGTAAAGGTTGAAAAATTCATATTCTCTGTAGATCTTGTGATTCTAGACTGTGAGTTGATTTTAAAGTTCCTATTATCTTGGGAAGACCATTCTTAGCTACTAGACAAGCTCTAGTAGATATGGAGGTCAGTCAACTCTGGTTGAGTATTAATATTGAAGAAGTTATCTTTGATACCCATTAGTCTATGAAGCATCCTAATTAGTTGAACAGTGAGGTTTGTCCAATTGGTGAAGTTTAGTAGCCAATTTTTCCAAGTTATGTCGTGACAATAAATTAGGCGCTACTTGGAAGGCAACCCAAGGATTTTTTATGTTTTAGCTTAGTTTTGAGTTTATTTTCAATTTTTAGATTCTTAGATGGTTGTTTCATTGTGTTTTGATTGCTATTTTTGACATTGGGTTTGTTGCATAGAGGGTGCAAGTGAATTTTATGAAGAATATGCAGGTAAAAGACTAAGGCAGCAGATTTTTCTGAGAAATGCATTAGGTATTGTTTCTAAAAATGGACTTAAGAGTTGTATTGCACTTTATGACTCATAACCCTATCTCCTAGAGAGTTTTAGTAAGCATGAACAGTGTGCTCAACCCATGTGCCAACTTTATGACACGTAGATCAAACTATGAGTTGTGAATAGGGTTCGTGGAACTCAGGCAAGATTTTAAATTTTTCTAAGTATTGAGATGTCTACGATACTTGGACTTATGAGTCGTAAATCCCTCTACAACTTGTAGTTGGGGTTTCGTAGACCCAAGCCTAGTGATTTTAACTATTAACCTGGTTAGGGTATAAAAGAGAGGTCAAATTATTTTGACCCCACTTTTACCCTTAGTTACTGCAACATCCCCAATTTTTCCATTTCCCTCTGATTTGCATCAACTTTTCGGCCATCACTGTCAATTTTCAGGAAAGAATTCCGGCACCTAGGGTTTTGTGTTTAATCATCTTCTTTCTTTTTGTTCTTCAAGTTGATCTTCATTTGTCGTGAATTCTTATTTAATTTTGATTATTAATTTGCTTTGATTAGTACTTGTTTGAATTGATGAGCATGTTGGTTTGATGTTGAATCATGAAATTCTTGGTGAATTTGACTAATGAAGGTAAAATTAGGGTTGCATTTGATTGAATTAAATGTTTAAGTCCAAAATAGAGTGTTTCGATGTTTCTAATTATTTATTGTTATACTATTGAAGCATTGACCATGTTTGAGTGAATAATATTGCGTGAATTATGATTTTTACTTGGTGATGAGTGCCTTAGGTAAATGCTAGTTTGAAGAAATGTGGGTTAATCAAAACTGTAGGGTAATTGAGTTAGATCATTTTTGATGGGTTGATTAGTGTGTTAACCATGTTGGGGGTTGGTTGTTTTATGCTAAACTTGTGAGTATGCATATGTTTGCTTTGATGCTGGTGGAATTTAGGATTGAATATGTTCTTTGGGTCCGTCTGATAAACTTAGATAGGTCAGGTACCTGAAGTTTCTTATTCACGAGAGTCTTTTACGACACATAGATTGCTCTTAGAGTCGGATTTTCCCCTCTTAGGAAATTCCAGACACTTGGTAATCTGAGTATTCATTAGACAAGACCTTTTATGAGTCTTAGATCACTTTACAGTAGATAGATCTTGTAGATCCTTTCCTGTTTTTTAATTACTCTCTAGAATTGTATATGACCCAAGTTTACAACTCGTGAAACACTTTATGAGTTGTAATTAGGTCTTGTATGATCTTCTAGTGACTATTATTATTCCAAATCACTACTATACTAGATCATTTTATGACTCATATTGCTCACTACAACTCGTAAAAGGTCCCTCATAGACCCTATCTACAACTAACTCAGATGAGTTCTTAGTTTTTTATTTCTTGATTGTTGAGGCTAATTTTGGTTCATTTATGTTTAATTTTCAAACAATATGTCCTCAAAAGGAAATCGTTCAAAGATTGAGGCTTTTAGGAAAAAGCTCAAAGATAAACCTAAAGATGATTTAGGTGATAATCAGATCCCTCAACAGAGTGGTTCATTAGAGATATATGATGCCCAGCCTGACACAAAGATACCACGACCACAGACTAGGGTTGTTGTCAGGTTCGGGCAGCCTTAGTCTTAGAGCATTAGTCCTTCCGAATCTGATGAGGAAGTTAGTTAGGAGATAGGGAGTATCATGCCCCAGATGACCCCTTCTAGGAGGAACAGAGTTCAGAGGACGACTTTGAGGATTGAGGAAATATCGAATCCTTCGTCGCACCATCTTCATCATCAGCACCGGATGCTACTACTTACAGGTGCCTCGAGGGTATGGAGGCTATATTTTTGGAGAGCATTCAGCCCAAGGAGCAGGGCAAAACCATTTGTTCAATATATGAGGGTCGAGGGTTATTAATGATGGACTTAGCCTTGTCTTTGGTCTATAGGACAAGATGATACGACATGGGTTAATATGGCTGACAGAGTTTTTTGGATGATACTCCTCAATATTGGTGAGGAATTTTTATGCATCTTATGTGCAATGATTCAGCATGATCTTCCCAAAAGAAGAAGACTATCTCACAACCCAGATTGACAGAGCTTCGGGTGAGAGGTCGCATGTCGATATTTCTAAGGAGACCATCTGTCGTATGCTTGCAAGTCCCAAGTGCCATGCTCCCAGGTGTAAATCAGAGTTTGATCATAGGTTGGGGATCTTTTGGAACTTGTTGATTATAAGGAATTTGGATTATCGTACTTCTCTTCTGAGATGGGTGGCTGGTCATATTGCAGAGCAGAGTCTGAAGCCTGCTTGGGTCACCACCTATACTAAGCCTACATTGAAAGCTTTATTGAGTTTCCCTACCAAGTTTTGTTGGACCATTTTAGATCACGCATCCAGCCAACCTTAGAGGATAACACACTTATGCCAGAGTGTGATGTATTAGTTGCCAGCATCTTGGCTCGCTACGATATTGATTGGGCTGGACACATAGCGGAGTAGATACATGAGCCAACACCAAATAGGGCCACCTCCATCCCATTTTCAATTTTTATTTACAGACTCTGTATAGAGTCGAGCGTATAGATCTTTCACCAACTAGAACAGATAAGTGAGGCCAAGCATACTTTGCAGCCCAGCTTGATAAAGGCTGATGAGAACTTGGTGGTAACCCAGTGAGCATAGCCTCCACACCAGCACAGATGTTCGCCCCGAAGCCACTACCCAAGGGTTTGATGACTACCACCAATATTACTATTGTTACAACCACTGATAAGAGATCTCAACAACCTGAGGCAATTGATATTGAGAGGTGTCCAAATACAACAGCTCCTACACCAGAGGCCACCACTTCACAACCTTCTACACGGGGAATGATTTATGTGTCCGTTGTTTCTATCTAGGCCATGGTGTAACAACTATCACGTTCTAAGGCCCAGTTATCCTAGCTTCTCTAGCAGCTCAGGCTGTGGGTCCGATAGGCTATTGTGGATTCAAAGGAGCAGAGCTGGGCATTCACCATCTCTATTGCTCAGGAGCGTGTTTCTAGATTAGACGTCCATATCGACACCTTTGAGGTCCAAGTTCAATAGAGGTTAGCCGAGGCCCGACCTTCAGATTTCTCAGTCGCACATCAGGAGATTGAGAAGCTTAGGGCTGACATAACAGCTTTACTTGCGGCGCCTGTGACAGTAGAAAGACTACATCTATGGAGCTGCTATTTGATTTATTTGCCTCTAAGGAGCTTTCACAGACTTCCCATTGGAATAAACCTTACATGAATGCAACGCTGGATGAGAGGAATGTACATGCAAAAGTTTTCTTGGGATGAGTAGGATCAGCTTAGACTAGCCTTGAGGATATCGAGGCATGGGGAGAAAATAAGGCTAACTCGTGAGCATGATCAAGCAAGGGGTATTGGCTGCTCTAGATAGAGTGCAACTTCTGAGGAGACTACCCCATAGAAGGAGGATGGCCAGACTCATCCACAGACTGGCACTTATGAGCCGAGGTATGTTCTTGACCATTAGTTATTCAATTTTTTCTTGATTTGGTGCTTTGGAGATAATGCACAACTTTTTCAATGGGGTATGGATAGTTATGGACCTCAATGAAGTTTGACTAGCTTATGGTCCATAACTATCCTAAATTTTAATCTCGAGATTTTCTTACATGCGTTCTTTTCCTCGTGGATCTTTAATTTTTGTTGAACTAGCACGTTTAGGATGTATAGACAATATTTGTAGCATATAGTACTAATAATTATGGCATATAGCATGTTTGTATATTTTGTTTAAAAATTGGTACCCACCAAAAAAATTCTAATTAGTAGTTAAATGGCAACCATGCATGTTTGGGTGCTTGGCAATAGTTGTTCTAATAAGTGAGGGTAATTGAGACATGAAGCATGATCGTTGGGTCTCTTTTTGATAATGTATGCAATGCCATATGAGTAGGAGCTTATTTTGCTAGATTTGTGCATTTTTGTGCTAATTTAGAACTTGTCATGTTACTTATAGATTAAATGGATTAGGAAGGGATCTTAGGCCTTTGTTCTTTAATTAGTCCACTTTAGCCTAAAATGACCAACCAAATGAAGTTTTATCCCTTGTTCCATATATTTGAGCCTTACATGTACCTATTGTTTCAAAAACACCTAATTAGCCCAACCTTGTCTAGTGAAAAATCCATGAAATTGGCCTTGATCAGTCCTTGAGCATTGTGAACCTTGATTAAGGCAAAAAGCCGAACTTGAGTGTGGCTACAAAAAGTGACCCTGGTTTGGGGAATAAATATAGTGTACTTCAATATAGGCTAAAAGCCTAAGTTGAGGGTGGTTGGCGTAAAGATAAAATCACAAAAATAAGGCGATGAGTTGGGAATGAGGAGAAAAAGAAGAAAATCAATTATTGGGTGCAAGAAAAAGAAAAGAATGCCTTAAAATGAGATTCAAAGCAAAATGACGCGTAAAAATGAGGCAAAAGTTAAAAAATGAGAAGAAAATACCTAAAAAAAAAGCTTGAATATGGAAAAGGGAGGATAAGGTAAAAATATTTGAGTTGGTAAGGTGAAAGTGATAAAAGAAACGTAGTTAAAGGATGGCTTTTAGTCACTATTTTTCCAAAATGCTATTCAAAAGCCCATTGAGACTATGTTACAAGTCTAGAAAGTCCTAAAGTGATCCTTGTCTAGTTGGTTGAAAATCTGAGTCATGAGTATAGGGGTAAGCCTATAGTATTACTCATTATGTATTTATGAGAGTGAGCATGTTTGCACAGTCCCAAAGCTAAATTTTAAAATCATCATTGAGTGTCAAAAATGGCCTTCTTTCTATGAGGGCACTAGCATTGCATTATTAGCATTTGACTTGCTCAGTGATTGTGGACTATTAATATTCTCTTGTTTGTCATAGTTGTGTTGTCAAATTCACTAGTGTATTTTGGTTTGCTAAATAGCTATCTGATCGTTTTTTGAAAAGTGGGTGTGGGAATCTGAATTTGAATTATATATGATATATGCTATTAGGTTGAGGTCTGTGTATTGCTATATTATCTATATAGATGGAGTCGTTGCTTAAGGATAAGCAACAATTTTAAGTTGAGGGTATTGATGTGCTGTGAAAATACAACACACTTGATTCTTAAAACTTAGGATTTTATGTGTTCTCAATGTGACATTTATGATTTTTGTGTGTTTTTGGTGTTTAGTTTACAGGAAAGTAGGTTGTCATGATTTTGGGGCAAAATTGCGGACTCTTCTAGTTTTTGATGGTTTACGGGACCCTCTACGAGTCGTAGAGTGAGTTTCGTGAAGATTTCCAGTAAAGTTTAATTTTTGAAGTTCATCCATATGAGACCTCTTTACGAGTCATAGATTACTCTATGATTTGTATAGAGTTATTGTGTGAAGAATTCCAATGAAGGACTAGTTGATGCAGATAAAGTTTGTGAGAGTACAATATGAGTCGGGAATGACTCTACAACTCGTAAAGTGGATCCGTAGCAATAAATTGCAAGATCTCAAGAGCTGAACACGAGACCCCAAATATGACTCATAAGTCGGTTTATGAGTTGTAAATACATGTCGTAAAAAGTCACCGATCATTTTTTTTTCTAGGAACTTATTTGCAAATACTATAAATATTAATTTTTAGGTTAATTTTGAAGAGAATACAATAAAGAACGTCATTAGAAAGTACTTTTAGGGTTTTGTTCTTCAAAACTTCAATCTTAAATGAGAATACACTGGTGGATTCATTCTATATTCAAATCTAATGATTCTCAATATATTATGTATTTGCTTGTTTTTCAACTCAATTAGTAAGTGATTAATTATGTTTTCTCAATTCACGATTTCTTCATCTACACATAGCATGAGTATCTAAATCAACAACTTGGAGTTATGGGAACCATGAAGATCTAACCAAATAAACTCAGATAATTTGAAATTCTTGGAATGGGTATTTACATATATTCATCAATTCTCTTCATTTTGCATGTTTTCTAGTGGTGACCAACATTAGAACTTGCCTAGTGTCACCTTCCTGATCTAGGTGGTAATAAATAGGAAAAGATATTCATTAATAGGATTCCATGATGTGTTCTCGTCTAGTCAATCAAACAACACCAAGGGAGCTTGACTGGGACTATACGTAATGGTTAGTATGGTACACTATAGAGATGAGATAAGTCACATAGTGAAATTTTTCTATCACCTTTGACCAAGTTACTGTCATACCTGTTATACTTTAGTAAAGAATTAGGTTATCCAGGGGTATTGAGATGGTGAATCATGGGGAATACAGTTCCTAAGTTTCTCTCCATTATTGATTGTCTCTTGCTTTAGTTAGTTTAATTTATTTTATTATTGAACATTGCAAACCCCCCCTCCCCTGAGGGAAATTGAGTTGTTAATTACTTAAATTCCATATTGGTGAATTCATTGTGAGTCTCCTTATTCTCTGTGGGATTCGACCCTAACCGTAGTTAGGTTTTATATTTTACAATGATCATTTCATCCTCCAAAAGAGAAGTGTAACTTGGGCGTGACATCCTGATAGAGATGAGAGGTGACAGTTTCAAACTTTCTTTCTTCGATGTCAAAGAAAAATATCTAAAGCTACCTCTAATGATTGTTTCTCCTATATTTGACCTAACCTTATGAGTGCATTATAACCTACACTAGTCCTTGGTGAAACTGAAATCGACGATTAGGATGATGTACCTTTGGTGTGGAAGATTTGATGAAAGGAAGGAGAGAGTCAAGCAAGGCAAAAACCTTCTCAAGATAAAAAGGGGGAAAAGAAAGTTCAAAAAGGGAAAAGGAATAGAAAAAAGAAAGGAGATTTGTTGACACATACAAATTTCCAAGACTTATTCTATCAGAGGGTGTCAAAAGAAGTTGATAAGTGATGCAAAGGCTACAAGCAAGTCTAAAATTTCAAGTAAAAGGAAACAAGAGGGCCAAAACTGCAGTGGAAGAGGATGACATTCCCGAAGAAATGTTAATAAATGTTTCAAAAGTAAAGGATGATAGTGAAACATAATCTAATGTTGTAATTGCAAATATTAAGAAGAAAACTATGAAAAACTCAGGGAAGAGACCTACTAGGTGTCCCTAAAGCTTTAAAAAAGGGTAGCCAAGGATGTAGTAAGAGAAAATGGGAGGAATCTGCAAGGTACAAGGTTTAGTAATCAAGAAGGCAAAGGAGAAACATATACTAAGTAAGGAAGAAAGAATTCAAGTTCTTGAACATCAAAAAGTGCTAAGTGGGAGAGATTTTAATCCTACATCCAAGTCCAAACCAAGGATGGGTGACTTGGTAGATGCTGTTGAGATTCAAGGGTGGACACACCTGTTTGAGTGGCC
The DNA here is from genome assembly GCA_025642045.1 of Solanum sejunctum. NCBI lineage: Eukaryota > Viridiplantae > Streptophyta > Magnoliopsida > Solanales > Solanaceae > Solanum > Solanum sejunctum. The sequence goes on along the minus strand of JAOTQJ010163582.1, from coordinate 2,752 downwards.
AGTACCTACTCTTTTTGAGAAGGAGTTATGAGAATTTTATTATAATTTGACATTTACTGACGATGGTGGTTTTGATACTAATGTTTATAGGGTTCAATTCATTTGACCCAAAAGTGTTGACAGAAGCATCGAAGGTTGATGGAGAAGAAATTAGATCAGTTGCTAAAATGGAGCTATCTAGAACATTTATCCATGAAGCTGGGAAGATTTCCTATTTAAGTATACAGGGATTCTAAAGAAATTTCTAGGGAGATAATACCAAGTCTACTTAAAGTTTCTCAATAAGGTATTACTCCCTAGGTCTGAGAAGTGATTAGTAGCATCCTCTGTAGATCTATTTTTGATGGAAGCCCATAGCCAACTAGAAGCTCTAAATCTACCAACTCTCATAATGGAATGTATTGAAAAGATTTTCACAGTTAAAATATGGAAAACATGGTTCGGGTTATAGGTACTTGCTGAACAAAGTGTTTGTACACTTTGGGATTAAACAAGATAGAGGGATACCTCAGACTATCAAATGAGCCTTTTCGCAGACTATCCTAGTGGCATGTAAATGTATCAGATGGAGAACAAGAAACAAGGTTAAGTCTCATATTTCAAAATTGTATCAATAAGAGAAATTGAAGGAGCAGGTGGAAGAAATAATTGTGGTATTTGTCACAACCCAAGCCTAGGGCCTAGATATAACACAGCGAATGGAAAACCCAAAAGAACCCCAAATAAGACTCTTAACTTATCATTACACATCATTAGTCACGGAAGCATATAAAGACATAAAGAGTAAGAATAGGGGCAAATAGGCTAAGGGGAAAGCTTGCATAACATCATAATAAAGAGACAAAGAGTCAAAGATCATATTATAAATACATAACATGTCCAACAAACACCTCTAATAAATAGATAAGAGCGGGGGCCAAGACAAAGCAATCACGCTCACCCTCATAGTCAAAATCAAACATAAAGAAGAAAGTCTCAATACATAATAAGAGGAACATAGACTAAGGTTTCCGAAATGGAGGACTCACCAACTAGCTAGAGTAGTACCGTACTAGCCACGTGGAGGAGGAAAACGATCAACTTGGGCACCGGTTCCTACATGGTGATATCATATAGGTAAGAGTATGCACTAGAACATTTGAATATACTAAGTAGGTTGGATGTAATGTAACAACATATAGGAACCTTAATCAAAATACATAACAATAGGCAATAGGTATAATATAACAATATTACATGTATGATCAATGCATAAGTAAAACATACTTAAGTAACTCATGCTCATATAGGGTATCATATGTGTAGAAGAGACCAAGCTAGATTTTCAAAGTACAAAACCCTTGGTTAGTTGATGATGGTTTCACCCATCACCCTGGTGGTGTGGTATACACCCCTCACATGATTGATGATAATTTCACCTTATCACACTAGTGGCGAAGAACAAACCCCTCATATGGTTAATGAGTACAAACCCTCTCCTTAGTTGATGAGTACAAACCTCCACCTCGATTATCAAGGTACTAGCCCCTTGATTGGCTATCAAGGTACTAACCCCCAGACAAGGTTATCTGGGCTCTTATTTCCCCCGGATCGAGCATAGTCTAATGCAACACTTTATATAGAGTATATCAAATACACAAACTCATTTTATCATCCTAACATCATTCATATCATATCTCATGCGTTGGACCCTAAATTCATCAAGTAACTACATCTGGACATTTTATCAAACACTTAGAGGGTGTGTAGTGCTAGTTTAAAACAATGCAATTCAAGAGTAAATTCATGCAAGAAATTCTATTGTAAAACCATCAATCAACACCTTGCAACACCCTCAAGCAATATACATCAAAACCCTTCCTCAAATCTTATAAGAGATCTATGATTGATAGCTCAAAACAAAGGAAAACAGTCACGATTTCACATAACTTTAACATAATGTGCAATGAATTTCATAATATGCAAGACCCATTTGTAAATCAACTTTAAATCATGCAATTTGAGTGAAAAGAGGCTTGGGCACCATTTGTGAAAGTAATCTATGAAAGAAACCCACAGACCTTAGCTTGGAGATGAGCTTGGTCAAGATTGGAGATGGAGACTTGAAGCTTGAAGAAGAACCTTGAAGGAAATCCTTAGTTCCGGATAAGGGTTTTGAAACTTGAATTTGGGAGTAAAATTATGGCTAAGTGTTGGAATGAGTATTGAGAAATATTTAGGGTGATATGAGAGTGAAAAATGACTAAGTATAGGTAAAAAAACATTTGGGAACACTTGTAAAGCAGAGGCACGTCGCGGAAGGGCACACTTTGATCTTTGGAAATCACATTTTGGGAATTTTAAATTTTGATACGGTTGCTCTAAAATTGGGATTAGACCATTTTCTCCCTAATTTCGACCAGTTGGACAAGAATATAAAATCAGATTTTTGATATCGCGCATAGATTTTAAGATATATAGAATTTAAGAATCTAGCTATTCATGATATTGTTTAATAGTGTGGCATAGAATTTTAATAAGAACAAGTAGAGAAAGAAGAAATAAAAACTCGAAGTTGAACTCTCCTTACTATCATTTCTGTAAGAGATCTTTTACACACATCCAAAATCAGACAAGAATTTTTGAAGTTATGTGTCTACTATGGGTTTGTTGTGCGAGGAGGTTGGCGAGCACCTACAACAACATACCCCAGTGCCTCAAAAGGCTCCCGCTCATTGCGGGGTGAGGGAGGGTCGGATGTACGCAGCCTAAC
>JAOTQJ010163549.1:0-27192 GCA_025642045.1 Solanum sejunctum | reverse complement strand
GCTCCTCATGGGTCATCTGGAAACAGCCGCTTTATGTTTTTAAACATAGGGGTTAGGCTGCGTACATTCGACCCCCCGTCACCCCGCAATGAGCGGGAGCCTTTTGAGGCACCTGGGGTATGTTGTTGTTGTTGTTGGTTTGCGATGCGTAGGGGCGCGGACCAGTGTATTTTCATTTAATTCCAAAAAAATTCAACTTCCCATCAAAAATATAAAAAAAACTTTAAGTGCTAGTCCGTGCCCCCTCCGCATAGCACTATGGGCGTGGATCAACACAGTTTTGCAATTGATTAGCGAAAATTATTTTCACTCTGGTTGCTTTTAAATGGGAACTCTCAACTATCTGTCACCTATCTATATCTATCTTAGACTCGGGAATTAGAATCAGATTAATATGTCAACTCAATGAAAGGAATTTCAACAGCGTTAAGGATAGCATATTACCTTCAACATCATCATTCAACACGAATAGGTGCAGGTATTTGAGTTTCATTGCCTCCTCAACTTCCCACATAGATTTTTTAACAAATTGATTCCTTCATAGAACTTTGACAGAGGCTATCTCTTTGTTCCTTAGCTTACGAAATTGTCAATCAAGGATATAGACTAGAACTTCTTCGTAAGATAGACTATCCTTCATTTCCATACTCTCAATAGGAATTGCCAAGGCAAGATCTCCCAATACTTCTTTAGCATTGACACATGAAACTTGCATGGACTCCATCTAACTCGGAAGGCAAGTCTAATTCATAAGTGACCTTCCCAATCTTTCTCACAATCTAGTATGGTCCGATATAATATGGACTCAATTTTCCCTTTTTACCAAACCTTATGATACCATTCATGGGTGACACTTTCAAATACACCCAATCATCCACCTTAAACTCCAAGTCTCTTCTCCTCAATCCGCGTAAGAATTTTGACGACTATGCGCTATCTTCAACCTTTCTATGATGATCTTCACTTTCCCCATAGACTGGTGGACAAGATCAGGACCAATTAATTCAGCTCACTAACCTCAAACCAGCCAATTGGTGATCTACATCTCCTCCCGTATAATGCCTCAGGGGCCATCTGAATGCTAGCATGGTAGCTATTGTTGTGCACAAACTCAATCAATGGTTGGTGGTCATCCCAATTACCCTTGAAATCGATGATCCAAGCTATCAACATATCCTCTAAAGGTTTGAATAGTGCACTCTGCCTGTCCATCTATTTTGGGGTCAAAGTTATGCTCAAATGTACTTTCGTACCTAATCCCTTCTAGAAAGATCTCCAAAATTAAGAGGTGAATTGAGCTCCTCTATCCGAGATGATGGGCATGGGAACCACATGTAATCTCAGAATCTCACGAATGTACAGTCAGGCATATTCTTCAGCCATATTAGTTGACTTAACTGCTAAGAAGTAGGCTGACTTATTTATCTTGTCAATAATCACCCATGTTGAATCATGCTGCTTTCGGGTCCTCGGTATACCAGTGATGAAATCTATGTTAATTGTCTCCAACTTCCATTCTAGAATTTCATAATTCTAAGCTAACCCACATGGTCTCTAATGTTCAACCTTGACCTGTTGACAATTTGGACACTTAGAGACAAATTCAGTAATGTCCCTCTTTATTCCATTCCACCAATAGACTTCTCTCAAGTCGTCATACATCTTAGTAGAAACGGGAAATATATGGATCTATGAGCTTCAGCCATGATCCTCTCTCAGACACCATCAACATCAGCCACACACAATCTTCCTTGATAGCTCCATATCCATCTCCCCCTTTGGATAAAACCATCACCTTCTTCTTGTGAACCGCCTCTTTCAATTGGAACAGGACAGGATCTTGGTATTGATTTTCCTTCACTTCTGACACTAAGGATGAAGCAAACCCATTCTGCACGTTGACCTCGACTTTATTGTTCTCCTCAAGTTGTACTCCGAACTGAGCCAATATATGCACTTCCTTAGCTAGCTCTCTTTTCCCTTCATTCCCATGGGCAGTGCTACCCATAGACATCCTGCTAAGGGCATCGGCAATAATGTTAGCCTTACGTGGGTGGTAGAGAATGCTCATGTCATAATCCTTAAACAACTCCAACTAGATCCTCTATCATAGGTTGAGATCTTTCTAGCTAAACATGTGTTATAAGCTCTTATGGCCAATGAACACGTACACTCCATACAAATAGCGGCGCCAAATCCTAAGTATGAATACCATTACAGCCAACATGATATCATGAGTTAGCTAATTATTCTCATGGACCTTAAGTTGTCAGGAAGCATAAGCTATCACCTTCCCTCTTTTTATAAGCACACAACCCAATTCAACTCTAAATGTATCATAGTATATCACGAAGCCCCCATCCCTTCAGGTAAAGTCAAAACTGGGGTTGTAGCCAATCTAGTCTTCAACTCTTGGAAACTCCTTTTATATTCCTCATACCACTAAAACTTGGCCTTCTTCTAAGTTAACTTGGTCATGGTGCTGACAAAGAAGAGAAGCCTTCAACACATCGGTGATAGTAGCCTGCTAAACCCAAGAAGCTTCCTATTTTCATCAGAGAAGTTGGTCTTGGCTAGCTCTTAACCACTTTAATTTTCTGAGTATCCACCCGAATACTATCTACCAAAACAACGTGGCCTAGGAAGGCCACAGACTCAAGACAAAACTCACACTTTGAGAATTTCACATACAACTCATGTTCATTGAGCATTTGCAAAACCACACAAAGGTGATTAGCATGCTCCTCTTCATCCTTTAAATATACCTGAATATCATCAATAAACACTCACGAACATGTCAAGATACGGTCTGAATACCTTGTTCATCAAATCCATGAAAGTTGTAGGTGCATTTGTTAACCCAAAGGATATCACCAAGAACTCTAAATGGCCATACAGTGTCCTAAAGGCTGTGTTGGGAATATCACTTTCCCTCACCTTTAACTGGTGGCAATATGATCTGAGGTCTAACTTGGAAGAACAAGTAGCACCCTCAAGTTGGTAAAATAGATCATTTATCCTGGGAAGAGGATATTTATTCTTTATGGCGACCTTATTCAGTTGTCGGTAGTCTATGCACATCCTGAGAGACCCATCTTTCTTAGGCACTAATAGGATAGGGGCACCCCACGTTGAGACACTAGGTCTTATGAAACCTTTCTCTAGCAAGTCTTTCAACTATTCCTTCAATTCTTTTAACTCTACGGGGGCCATTCTATAAGGTGGAAATGAAATGGGTTGGGTCTCGGGAAGAACATCAATCCCAAAGCCAATCTCCCTTAAAGGAGGGACTCCAGGTAGATCATTAGAAAACTCATTCACAATTGGGACTGACACAAGAATAGAAGATTCAACATCATCAGACTTAACTCGCACGACTTGGTAAATACAACTCTTGGATATCAACTTTCTAGCTCTAAGATAAGAGATAAACTTGCCATTAGGTGCAACAAAGATCCCTTTCCACTTTAGACCAGGCTCTTTAGCAATTGTAACTTAGCAATTTGGGTTCTACAGTCAACAGAAGCATAATAGGCATAAAGCCAATCTATGCCAAGTATCACATCAAAATCTCTAATTCTACCAAGTCAGCTAAGGTGTCTCTATGATAAATGGATACTACACAATCTCTATACACCCTCTCAGCTAATATAGACTTGACAATAGGGGTGGAAACAACAAAAGGTTCAAGCACACTCTGGAAGAATCCCAAACTTACTAGCCACATAAGGGGTCATAAAAGACAAACTGTCACTCGGATCAAGCAATGCATAACAATCAAAGGTAGAGACTCGAAAGATAATCATAATAACATTTAGTGCAGCCTCCTGATCCTATCGGTTACCCATAGCATAAAGGTGGTTCATTCCGCCTCTTATACCTATAGTAATATCCCTCTGTTTATTGCCAGCTAGGGGTGCTATGGAGGATTGTGTTCTACTGCTCCCTTCACCTCGCATTCTCTTTAGACACTCATAACTGAAGTGACCAATCTATGCATATGAATAGCAAATATCTCTCCCTATATGGCACTCACCCAGATGTAGCTTACCACACTTATCATAAGGTGGATTTTCCCTCACACCTTAGGTCATACTAGCCTGAGATTGTGCACCCTAAGCCCTGTAGTTCTAGTAACTATGAGATTTCTGATCATACCACTTTGGCTGAATGGGCGTACTTGCTACAGAAGGTGCATGATGCGATGCTCTCTTCTGAAAGTAGGACATGTCGCCCTTATTTTATCTCTGCTAGCGAGGCGCATGTCCTGCTGACTTTGCATTTCTATTGATTTACTCCTCTCTATCTCTTTTCTTGTCTTCCTCTATTTGCTGGGCATACACCATGATTTTGGAGATATCCATGTCATGGATCAGCAAAGCTGCCTTACATTCTTTATGCACATGTCTGCCCAGACCAGACATAAACTTCCTCATCCTTGCCCTCATGTCTTGAACTATCTCCGGAGCATACCTGGATAGCTTAAAAAACTTAAGGTTGTACTTCTTAATAGTCATCCCTTCTTACTTTAGGTTCACAAACTCATCCACCTTTTCCTCCCTTAAATCTTGAGGAAAGAAGTGGTCAAGGAAGACAGTCTCAAAAAGGCTCTGCATTCTCACCCCTACTCACCTCTTACTAGTTGTATCAAACATTAGCAACGTCCTTCAATTGGTAGCAAGCAAGCTCCACTCTCTTAATCTCATCAGCGTGCATCGCTTTCAAGACTGTGTAAATTTCATTAATGAAGTTCTGTAGGTCCTCTTCAACCTTAGACCCCGTATACACTCGCGGGTTCATCCTCAAGAAGTCTCTAAGTCAGGTGGCAGCTGAGGGTTCCTGTGATCTAGAGCTCGAAGCTTAAGAACCTCGATTTTTACCCTGTGAGGCCACCAACTAAGTCAGCATGGTGATGGCTCCCCTAAACTCTGCCTCTGTGCTGGGCCTATGGGACCTCAGCAATCCTAGCCGGGCATCCCCATCTCCTAGCCTCTAGCTGGACTGGGACCTCAGGTTTGACATTCTCAGTAGCTGGGGTTGCGACACCTGTCTGAGTAGTTGTTCTCCTTGGTGGCATTTTCTATAAATGTGTAAAGCATGAGTTAAAATGAGATTTCCATAAATTTAAACTCTATTGCACGAATCCTGATCATAGAAAAAGGGCAACACTTCCTAATGTCCTATAGCCTCCTGCTATGAAGTGTGATGCACAACATACTCATAAATAAGACTCTACTAGACACGGCTTCATAGACTCCCTAGGACACTCGAACTTTGTGCTCTGATATCAAGTTTGTGACGCCTTGGGAAGGTACCCTAGGTATAACTGGAACTATGAGACTATTATTAGCCCCCAAGCGAACCACCTAGTCCTATCATACTAGCCTATCAATAATTTAATAGAAGAAAATCAAGAGAAATCTAACTATTAGTGAGCTATAAGCTATCAACTCTATCTATAATAAAGAATATGAATAATATAATAGTCTCAATTTAAATAAGAAATAGAGAAAACAACTCCAACATCAACTGTCAACTGCCTATGTCTATGAATTCTCTGTAACTAATGACTATGAAGGTACCATGAAAGGATATGGCTACTATAATCAAGATAAATGACATCAAAATAGATAATAGAGAATAGATATGTCCTCCGAAAGCAAGGGAGGACTTACCAAGTCAAGAAATCATGAATCATTGAACCTCAACAATTAGGTTGCTGAAATCCTCTAACTATAGAATCTGCATCATGAAATGATGTAGCACCGAAGGGGCATTAGTACGTGGAATGTACTGTATGTAAAATGAGTTAAAGTAAATAATAGGGGTTATACAACTTAAAATGACATCTACTCATCAATCACTCAAACTTAACTCAGAGCAAGGAACATGAATATATCACATCGTTATCCATCATGACATCACACAATCACATCAATCTCAGAGTACTATCAACATGAAACCTATCTGGAGTTTCTATAACCCAATTACCACCTATGAGCCAGTGATGATACAACAAAGAGATATCGTTGTCATATCTGCCCACTACCTTGCCAAGGTAAAGGATGAGTCTGTCGAGGATCCCAAAGAAGTTTGTCAAGCCCTCTGCAGGACAAAGGAAACATCGGCTTTTATAGTCTAATCCTCTCCTTCGCTGGCCACATAGTTAATGAGTATGAGCGAAACTCACTCTTACCCATTTCGGTGCTAATACTCCTCCTAAGACTCAGTATGCTCATAAGTCGGTCAACATCAGGCTAGTTATACAACCAACCCCCTTCAGGCAGGGACCTAATGTCATGTGACATTCTGTCAACTCAAGGAATAGGTCCTTCCTCTCAAAGCCAAGATTCAACCTCATTTAGACTCTAAGAACACTAATTTCATTAACTTCAGCCATCAACATACTCATCTCAACACCCATACCACAACAATCAATACAGTCAGACAGTCAAGGCTCTAGACATTACCCCTAAGTTCATTCTTTGAGTCTTTAACAAGGAAAGCATGTAAATTAGGTACAGAATCATACAATAATACATGTAAACTGTAAATACAAGTATGATGATCATCAAAAAGTCACCACAGGACCCATTACATTCTACCATTAACCTAACTCAATCATAGGGACACATGGGAGAACAATTATATGCTCTAAGTAGCCTTTACATACTTGGGATGACGAATTTCTAACTTTCCATCAAGAATTTGGATCTGGACTTTGAAACCCTCCTCTTTCTCTTTTCTCCTTCTCTTACTTCTCTCGTTTAGACTTAGAAAAAAAAGAATTTTGTGAAACCCTTTCATACGAATTTAGGCTTAGAAATATATTTTGGGATATTAAAATATGTTGAGAATACCCAAAATACCCTTCTCAAACTTAAAAGAGAAGAATTTAAAAATGATACATTGGTCTGCGATGCATTTTTGCGAATTTCCAAAAAAATTCAATTTTTCGTTGAAAATATTAAAAAAAATTGAAATGCTAGTTCCCGCCCCCTTCGCGTCGCGCCAGGAGCACGGATCAACATGTTTCGCCGTTAATTAGTGAAAATTATTTTTCGCTCCGGTTGCTCTTAAATCCGGTCGAGACCATTTTCCCACACGATTTTTTGCACTGATCGCAAATCTGGTCTCGGATTTCCTATTGGAGCTTTGAAAGACTTGTTTTGCGCACGATTACATTTTAGGAGCATTTCGATAATTTTATGGAGTGTTACAATATAATCTTTAGCTTTAAATTTATCTTACACCCCTAAAATTAAAGATGAATAATTGTTATTTTGCCATCCTTTTCTTATTTCTTAAATTCAATAAATAGTGTGTTTTGATTTCTTATAAATCATTACATTATATTGCAACAATAAGATGATGTAAACGTTTGATACATTATTATTGTGATTGATTTAAAATATATTGGTTAATTATTGTTTCAATTGTACTAGCCAAAAGTGAGAGATGCTAAGAAATAAGAATTTGAGTTGTTAGTTGTTTTATTTTTTATTTATATTTTAAAAAAATAATTATGTATATATTATTTTGAATCATCTCTATTTCTATAAAAATATATATTTAAAAAATTCCACAAAAAAAGTATATAAAAAATAAAATAATTATTGTAAAAAATAAAACAGTAATAAAGAAATAATTTAAAATACATAGGAAAATTTTATTTCAAAAAAAGTTAAAGATCCAAAAAAAAAAAAAAAACTAACCTAAATCATCCCTAAAATTTCTCAACAACTCACCTAACTATCCTAATCTCTCCAAATTCAATTATATATTTTAATCTTCTATCTATATAATTGGTAATGCAAAAGTGCCTTATATCAATATCACAATAAAAAATAAATTTAAATATTTCAAATATGTATTTGGTAAAACTAAAAAATAAAATATCGTCAACAGAAATATTTTTGAGTTATCAGTTTTTAAAGAGAATAAATTTAAGATACCTTTTATGTGTACTCATCAAATTAAATAGTTTAATATATATGCAAGCTTAAGGTAAGAAGCATTCCTTGTTATATCTTTTTAAACTTAGTATACATTCAAGTTTGCTGATCATCTCACAAAAATATATATATTTAATAGGTTTGCACGAGTCGTAAACAATTAATAATTTTATTAATTGAATCATCATAGCACAATCACACAATATATGATAGTTAAATGACTTTTCAAATAATTGAGCACTTGGGTATACGGTGTAGATGTTTTGTTCTTTATTTTAATTTTAGATTTTTATCTTGCTATTAAAACTTATTATAGGAGGCATATGATATTGCTTCAATATATTTCATCATTGAGTGATATGTTTATCTAAACAAGACACCGCTATTGAATTTAAACACACAATATAATGTAATATGAAGAGTTTGTTGCTTTTGCATTTGTCTAACATAATTATAATTGAAACACCCCTCATGTGCTTCGGAATGCCCCATAAGTGTATTTCATGCATATAATCCGTGGATGATTTCAAAAATTCGACTTTATATTCTTGTTTAGGGGGCAAAATTTAGTGGACTAAAGGATAGCCCTTGAATTTTAGAAGACCCATAGCGAAAAATAATTTTCACAACGAGAACGATTTCCAGTGGCCCTATGCGCCCAGGCCGTGACGCATCTGGGGCACGCCATAGTGTTTCATGGCATGTGTGTATGGTTCGTGTCGCGCCTAGGCACGGACAAGTGCAAAATTTTTCTCAGTTTTCTTGTTTCATCCAAGGACATTTGGATAATAATTCAATACCCATTTAAACGTGAAAATCTTCATTAGCCATTTTTCAACTCAAGAACCTTCTTAAACTCTCTCAAATCACCACAGATTCCTCCATTCAATTCCAAGAATCTCAAGAGCATACTGTTAATTTCAAGGATCCAACTCAAGCTCCAAGTCTCCTCCAAGTTTGAATTAAGAATTCTAAGTTTAGGTATGTGGGTCTTCATCCATGGGTCCTTTCACCCATGGAGTCCAACCTTCTCATTTTATAAAAATTGCATGATTTCAAGTCGTACTCTTCATGGGTATTTCCTATTATGTATTATGAGCATGAGTTATGAATGATTTTATCAAATATTGAGTTATTATGTATGAATTGGTATTGAAAGTTTATTCCATGATTTGATTTGAAACTATATGTACTATGGAAACTATGCCACATTGTTAATTCTTGATGGATTTCATGACACCCCAAAAAAATAAGGATTTTACTACTATGTTGATGGGTTGATTTGCATAATTCTAAAATAGATGATTTGACTCTCTTATCGTTGTCACTCTATAAATTGCATGGTTTGTACATATTCTCAAATACCTACCATGTTTGATTAAACTCATGAAAGATTTTTATGATTTACAAGTGACAAGTTGAGCCCTTATTTTATAATTATATCCTCTTGTGAGCCAATTATGTCTAATTAAGGGGTCAAGCATGAATACTATTTTACCCTCATGTTCAAGTTAAGCTCACTATTAAGGGTCAAGCATGTTACAAGTTTCTACCCTTATGTGAAATGAAATACCTACTAGAAGGGGTCAAGTTCATATATTATTTTCTGCCCTCTAGTATAAGGTAAATGACCATGTAGAGGTCAAGTATGTGAATCAACAAGTCATGCCAAGTTATCATGTCTTTACAAGTTACTCATGGTATGATTATAGTTATGATTATTTCAAATATTTCGTGTATTTTATGGGATTAGACTTAACAACGATTGAGGCTTAAGGTGGGGCCTATAACACCCCACCTCTTACAATACTAGTACTATGCAAATGAAACATAATATGAATTTTCAAATTAGCGCTTATTTTAAAGTGCTTGAATATCATATTATAGGGAGATATGTGTGTCTAACGCTTAAAAGGGTTGAGTGTATACATATTTTGTGTCAAATTGAGGAGATGACGGCCCTAAATAAAGTGAGAGAATTGAGGTGCTTGTAGGACTTAGGAAGCTAGCAGGTGAGTCACCTACTTGCTTAGCTTAAATTTGCTAGATAAACGGAGACGAGGTTCGACGTTGAATTTGACCAAGTCTGATTGTGAACAAAGTTCGTGTTAAGGGTGTAACTTTAGGCCATATTTTAGCATCATAAATGGACTACATTTTCAGCCCAAGAAGGATATTAACAGGTCCCAAGTACATCACAACCAACTTGGCTAATTGGGCCCAAACTAAGTGAAGAGAGTTGAAAAAATGCTCAGCCCAAGCCCATCAATTTTGAGACCCAATTAGGCCCAAGAGTAAGGGCCAAGCTGCTGGATAACTAGCTTAATAATATGTGGTATTAGGTGGTCAAAAGTCCAAGAGTATGTCGGCCAAAAGATCCTTTATAAAGGACTCAAAACATCCCTTAAGTCATTTCACTTTGGAGAAAAATTTCAGCTTCCTAAAGACTTTTCTTTCTCTCCTTACTTCACTTTACAAAGCAGATAACACAACCCTCTAGAGTTCTTAAAGGAAATCTGAATCTTGAAGGCAAAAGTAAGTAATAATAGTTGTATATTTAGTATGGTTTCTTCATGAAAAACAAGAAGTATATGCTAGTATGTTGTGCTGGAAATTCTGGATAGCTTGTATTCTGAGGACTGTTGTATACTTTTCATGTTAATTAAAAGGCTTTTCTCTACTTGGTTGGCTGTATTATGAAGTAATACTTATGTATTTAATAAAAGTTAGTTTTATAGTAATGTAACCAGGCTGCTTCACCACTTTTATAGTCCACAAAAGTGAGTCCTTATATGATATCACAATTGTGTTCTTAGTATGAACTTGTGGACTATTGGATGGAAGGCTATTGCCTCACATACTTAATGACTAAATTATTACTGTTTCGATACTGGTTCAAGGCTATTTATATATATAGATGTGTTGAGAACAGTTTGGTTAAAGTTGGGACGGGTTTGAAATTGTCGATGTTAGAATGGGGCAAAGGGGCGTAATGTTATGTTATCCATTTGTAGGTTGTGTAGAAATGTTATGCGTTGTACTTTGTGGGATGTTGTAAGACTGTTATGGCACTAAAAAGGCTGCACATGATATGTACATGCGAATGTGTATTAGAAAATACAATTAGGGGCAAAAAGTTTGAAAGAATATACTCGGGTTTATAAATACCCGCTTGTTGTCCGTGTGTTATTGTTTTATATGATTGGGCTACCAAGGTGTATCTATTAGCTATTAATGCTAGTTTGATCACCTACTATGTTGTAGATAACTATTTAGAGGTAGGGAAGGTTATCTTAAGGTAGTAACAAGATCATACAATAAGGTATGTAAGGCTACTTGATTTCTTATTATTTGGCATGAAACATAGATCTTTCCTTTGCACATAGAGGCACTTACCAACTCTGACACAATTATTAACTGTGTCTCCACTTGACATGTTCATATGATTCCATACATAGTCACCTTCAAATCTGCATACATTTTTGGATACCAAGTTACACGAGTTCTTGTTGCTAAATAAAGTTCACGAGTTGTTTCATTTCATATGTATTTCATTATTTGAGTAATGTACCTCTTTTATTGTCATATGGTCTTGTATGATTATCTACATATTATATCTACAGTTCTACAGCTCCAATATTGTGACCATCAAAAGAATCACCTCAAAGGTAATTGAAAGATAAAGTATATTTTATTGATGGGTGGTAGTCCAAGGGATAGAAGATCACCTAGCCAGGGACGATCCTGATATAGTTTTACCATTGATCAGTTGATCATTTGTATTACATATTGTGCACAGATTATACAGTAAAGATAAAGTAATATAAAGAACGTAAAGTACACGATCCTACAGTATAACCAAAGGTAGTCTCTTATCCTACACCAGTGCATAGTTTTATTTGAGTTGTTACTTCATATACAGTATTTTCTGCCTTATATATTGAGTACATTATCTCGTACTGATGTCCTTTGCATGATACCTGCATTTTATGCTGCAGGTACAGGTGCTAGTAGATCTCCCTAGTAGGAGTACAAGATTTCCAGTTGCAATTACCAAGCTCCAGGTTGCTTCAGAGCTTTGCATGTCTAAGAGCTTATATGTTTCTATTGTACAATTAGTCAAGCCGGGGCTTTTCCCGACCCTTATCAATCACTTCTCCTTATCTAGAGGCTTTGTAGACTATGTAAATTAAAGTGTGGTTCCTTCTCGTACTTTAAATACCACGGCCCCAACGGCCTTGCCATATGTATTTCGTTTTGGCCTATTATCAATATTTATTTTCTTAAAGGCACGTCAAATGTAGAAATACCTTATAATATGTATAGAAAGTGGATAGATACAGGTTGATTCTTTAGAGCTTCATCGGCAATGAGTGCCAGTCCGCCCTAACAGGAATTTGAGCATGACAGAAGTGGTATCAGAGTGGGTCATCCTAGGGAGTCTACAAAGTTGTGTCAATGTAGAATATTATTTATCGATGTGTTGTGCACCATATTTATAAGCAGGAGGCTATGTGGCATTTAGGAGTTGTTACTTTCTTTTCATTCTTTAGATTGTGCCATAAAGCGAAGTGTAATAGGTGTATTATGTCTAACTCCTAAATTATTTTGTACACCAAGTATGCTAGAAACCAGGCAAAACAAAAGTAAAGGGAAGGGAGTAGAAGTGGTAGTTGGTATACCTAGTCAGGTTAGACAACAAAATGAGATTCAAGAGGAGTCTCTATCACAGACATCTCCAACTCCTCCAGTTCCTGATGAATCCAGAAGTAGTGAAATTCCCCCAGAACCACCTATTGATAATACCATGCAGGATATGAAAAATCTAGGTTATGCACGTGAGTGGTACAGAAGCAATCGAGTTAGCGACATATAGGTTGAAAGGTGTGGCTATATTGTGGTATGAAGCGTGGAAGCAATCTAAGGGTATAGATGCACCTCCAACTACTTAGGAGGAGTTCAAAGAGGCATTTCTTTACTATTACTTGCCATTAGAGATCTTAGAGGCCTGTGGAGATCAGTTCCTGAATCTCTACCAAGGGAATATAAGCATGAGGGAGTATAGCCTTAAATTTAATTCCCTGCCCAGTTATGCCCCTAATGTAGTTGTTACAATGGCAGATAGAGTTCCTTGATATGTAGATAGACTAGAACATATCTGGTCAGAGACTGTACCATTGCCTCCTTGAACAAAGGCATGGATATAGCGAGAATACAAGCTTTTGCATAGAAATTGGAGGATCAGAGGTAGAGAAGAAGGACACAAGAGTTGGAAAGGGGGTAGTCCAAAAGTGCCAGACTACAGGGCAGTTTACACTGTACCATGGTGAGTTTAGACCTCAGTTTTATAATAGACAACCTAGGCCATCATCCTCCTACTCTGCAGCCAGTGCTCCACCACAACTTCAAGGGTGTAGAAGTAATCAGTTTGGTCAATGAACTAAGGGACAAGGTACACAAATAATAGGATATTCGGCAGGCCAACCAATGACTCTTAGGCAACCTTGTAAACAGTGTGGAAGAAGTCATCTAGGTAAATAAATGTTGGGACAGATGTTTGTTATTGTGTGGTGCGCCAGGGCACATGATGAGAGATTACCCGAGGAGATGTATGGGTTGTATAGCACAACCTACTGGGTCAGCTGTTGTATCATCATCATCAGTTCATCTAATAGGTAGGGGTCAACAAGCACCTATGGGTTGTGGTAGAGGTGTTAGAGAGGCAACTAGCTCTAGCGGAGTCCAGAATCGTACTTATGCTCGGGAGAGTTGGCAAATTTAGAAGCTTCACCTGATATGGTCATAGGTGCATCGTCCATCTTTTCACATAATGTATATGCATTAATTGACCCTGGTTCTACACTATCATACATCACTCCACTAATTACTGGAAAGCTTAAGAGAACACCCAAACTATTGAACAAACCATTTGAGGCGTCTACACGAATCGATGAATCTATTATGGCTAGAAGGGTTTATTATGACTATATAGTAACTGTTTGTGATCGTGACACATTGGCTGACCTAATTGAGCTAGAAATGATGGAATTTGATGTTATTATGGGTATGGATTGGTTAGATTCTTGCTATGCCGCTGTGGATTGCCGAACTAAGAGAGTATACTTTCACTTTCCAAATGAGGCAGTTCTTGAATGGGACGGTAATGTTAGGGCACCAAAGGGGAAGTTTATCTCTTATTTTAAGGCCAAAAAGATGATATCCAAGGGGTATATATGTCATTTAGTTAGAGTGAGGGATATGGAGGCAAAATCACCACCTCTTCAATCAGTTCCAGTAGTGAACGAATTCGTTGATGTGTTCCCTGAAGAACTCTCAGGCTACTTCCAGAATGAGAAATAGATTTTGGTATTGACTTACTTCTAGGCACTCAACCTATTTCTATCCCTCCATATAAAATGGCCCTGGAAGAATTGCATGAATTAAAAGAGTAGTTAAAAGACTTATTGGAGAAGGATTTTATAAGACATAGTGTATCCCCTTGGGGTGCACCAGTGTTATTTGTACGCAAAAAGGATGACACCTTAAGAATGTGTATTATCTATCGACAATTGAATAGGGTGACAATTAAGAATAAATACCCCCTCCCTAAGATTGATAATTTATTTGATCAGTTATAGGGTGCCAAATGCTTTTCAAAAATTAATTTGAGATTAGGTTATCACCAAGTGAGGGTGAAGGAGAAAGATATACCTAAGACTGCTTTCAGAACACGTTATGGTCACTTTGAATTTCTTGTTATGTCATTTGGGCTAATGAAAGCACTAGCAGTTTTTATGAATCTAATGAACAGGGTATTTAAACCATTCTTGTATGTGTTCATCATAGTATTCAAAGATGACATTTTGGTATATTTAAGATCAGAAGAGGACCATGCAAATCACTTACGACAGGTGTTACAAGTTCTTCGTGATCGACAGGTGTCTGCCAAGCTTGCTAAATGTAAATTTTGGCTAAAATCAGTGGTATTCTTGGGTCATATTGTGTCTGATGAGGGAATAAGGGTTGATTCACAAAAGATAGAGTCTATGAAAGATTGCCCAAGACCAACAACACCCATGGAAGTGTGGATCTTCCTAGGTTTGGCAGGTTATTACAGGAGGTTTGTTGAAGGTTTTTCTTCTATTTTTTCACCTCTAATAAAGCTGACACATAAGGAAACCAAGTTCCAATGGAATGATGCAGGTGAAAGGAGCTTTCATGAACTAAAAAGTAAGCTAACTTTTGCACCTGTGCTAGTAGTTCTAGAAGGCACTGAGGGATATGCAATGTATTGTAATGCTTCAAGAGTTGGCTTAGGGTGTGTACTGATATAACAAAGTTGGGTAATTGCTTATGCATCTATACAGCTATAACCACATGAGAAAAACTACCTAACTCATGATCTTGAGCTAGCAGCGGTTGTATTTGCTTTGAAAAATGGCACCACTATTTGTATGGGGTTCACGTTGACATATCTACTGATCATAAGAGCCTGAAATACATCTTTAAGAAGAAGGACATAAATTTAAGATGGCGAAGATGGCTAGAGCTAAAAGAGGATTACAACGTTGACATACTATACCATCCGAGGAAGGAAAATATGGTAGTCAATGCTTTGAGTCATAAGGCACTCATGAATACTGGTGATCAAGCTATGGTAAGTCAAGAAGTGGCTAAGGATCTACATCAGCTAGCCAATTTGGGAGTTTGCCTTCTTGAAACTCCAAAAGAAGGGGATATTGTGCATATTGTTGCGGAGTCTTCATTGGTAATGAAGGTAAAAGAAAAATAGTTCAAAGATCTTGTTCTACAACAGCTCAAGGAAAAGGCAAGTCAGAGTATGATAAAGGGCTTTGACCTTGCACAAAATGGAGTACTTAACTACCAGAATAGATTATAGGTGCCTGATATTAATGGATTAAGAAAGAGGATAATGGAAGAAGCCCATCATTCTTGATATTCCATCCATCCAGGATCTACTAAGATGTACCATGACCTGAAGGGAATGTTTTGGTGGGGAGGCATGAAAAAAGACCTTGCAAAATTTGTGGCTCAATGTCCAAATTGCCAACAAGTAAGAGTAGAACACCAAAAGCCAGAAGGTTATATACAATGTATAGAGCTTCCAACATGGAAGTGGGATATGATCAATATGGATTTTGTTATCGGCTTACCTCGCTCATCTCAGACATTTGACTCCATAATGGGTAATAGTTGACAGACTCACAAAGTTAGCATATTTTTTGGCAGTTAAGAGTGATTATACAACTGAAGAGCATGCCAATCTATACCTCAAAGAGATAGTCACGCTATATGGAGTTTTAATCTCCATTATATCTGACTGAGGAGCTTAATTCACTACAAAGTTTTGGAAATCCTTCCAAAGGAGTTTAGGGACACAAGTGAATTTGAGTATAGCTTTCCATCCTCAAACAGATGGTCAAGCAGAATGCACCATTCAGACACTTGAAGATATGTTGTGAGCTTGTGCATTAGACTTTAAAGGTAGTTGGGTGGACCATTTGTCACTTACTGAATTTGCCTATAATAATAGCTACCACGCAAGTATCAAGATGGAACCTTATGAAGCTTTGTATGGAAGGAAATGTAGATCGCCAATTAGATGGTTTGAAGTGGGTGAAACCACCTTGATTGGGCCAGATCTAGTACAACAAGCCATGGAAAAAGTTAAGGTAATACAACAGTGGCTAGAAATAGCTCAAAGTCATCACAAATCATATGTAGATGCTAGAAGGAGAGGACTAGAATTCTCAGTATGAGATTGGGTAGTTTTAAAGGTGTCTCCAATGAAAGGTGTTATCAGATTTTGTAAGAAAGGAAAACTGAGCCCACGTTACATAGGGCCATGTCAAATTATTAAGAGGTTTGGGCAGGTTGCATACGAACTACAGCTACCCCAAGATCTTTCAATGGTTCATCCAGTTTTTCATATCTCAATGCTTCAAAAATGTATAGGTGACCCATATTGTATCACTCCTATTGAGGACGTGCAGGTTACAGAAGCTCTCACATATGAAGAGGTACCTATTGCTAGTCTAGATCATCAAGTTAAGAAGCTGAGGAATAAAGAAATAGCTTCAGTAAAAGTACTTTGGAGAAACCAGCAAGTAGAAGAAATAACATGGGAGGTTGAGGACGCGATAAAATTAAAATACCCTTACTTGTTTGAAGCTAAAGAGGAAGTTCAACATGCAAAATTGGGACGCTAATAGATATGTGTGATTGAATGCTTAATGTGTTGTCAAAAAATTGTGTAAGTAAAGGTTTGAACTTGGTTGAGCTATCCCATTTGTGCTAACATTCTAGGATGAATGTTCCTAAGGAGGGGAGGATGTAAAACCCAACCTCTTACAATACTAGTACTATGCAAATGAAACATAATATGGATTTTTAAATAGGCGCCTATTTTTAAAAGTGCTTAAATCTCATGTTATAGGGAGATATGTGTTTCTAATGCTTAAGAGGGTCAAGTGTATACATGTTTTATGTCAAATTGAGGAGATAACGTCCTTAAACAAAGTGAGACGATTGAGGTGCTTATAGGACTTAGGAAGCTAGCAGGTGAGTCACCTACTTGCTTAGCTTAAATTTGCTAGCTAAACGAAGATGAGGTTCGACGTCGAATTTGACCAAGTCCGATTGTGAATAACGTCCATGTTAAGGGCGTAACTTTAGCCCATGTTTTAGCATCATAAATGGACTACATTTTCAGCCCAATAAAGATATTAAAAGGGCCCAAGTACATCATAACCAACTTGGCTAATTGGGCCCAAACTGAGTGAAGAGAAAGTTGGAAAAATGGTCAGCCCAAGCCCATCAAAACTTTTGAGACCCAGTTAGGCCCAAGGGTAAGGTCCAAGTTGCTATATAACTAGCTTAATAATATATGGTATTAGGTGGTCAAAAGTCCAAGAGTAAGTCGGCCAAAACATCCTTTATAAAGGGCTCAAAATAGCCCTTAAGTCATTTCACTTTGGAGAAAAATTTCAGCTCCCTAAAGACTTTTCTTTCTCTCATTAATTCACTTTAAAAAGCAGCTAACACAACCCTCTAGGGTTCTTGAAGGAAACTTGAATCTTGAAGGCAAAGGTAAATAATCGTAGTTGTATATTTAGTATTGTTTCTTCATGAAAAACAAGAAGTATATGCTAGTAAGTTGTGCTGGAATTTCTGGACAGCTTGTATTCTAAGGACTGTTGTACACTTTTCTTGTGAATTAAAAGGATTTTCTCTACTTGGTTGGCTGTATTATCAAGTAATACTTATGTATTTAACAAAGTTTGGTTTCATAGTAATGTATCCAGGCTGCTTCACCACTTTTACAATCCACAAAAGTGAGTCGTTATATGATATCGCAATTGTGTTCTTAGTATGAACTTGTGGGTTGTTGGATGAAAGGCTATTGCCTCACGTCCTTAATGACTGATTTGTTACTGTTCTGAGACTGGTTCAAGGTTTTTTTTTATGTATATATGTGTTGAGAATAGTTTGGTTAAAATTGGGACTGGTTTGGAGTTGTCGACGTCAAAATAGGGCAAAGGGGCATAACGTTATGCTGTCCATTTGTATGTTGTGTAGAATTGTTATGTGTTGTGCTTTGTGGGCTGTTGTAAGTCTGTTATGGTACTAAAATAGGCTACATATGATGTGTACATGCAAATGTGTATTATAAAATACTATTAGGGGCGAAAAGTTTGAAAGAATATGCTCGGGTTTACAAAGACCCGCTTGCTGCTCGTGTGTTATTTTTGTTATGTGATTGGACTGTCAAGGTGTATCTATTGGCTATTAATGCTCGTTCTATCACCTACTATATTGTAGATAAATATTTAGAGGTAGGGAAGGTTATCTCAAGGTAGTAACGAGGTCATACAATGAGGTATGTAAGGCTATTTGATTTTGTATTATTTGGCATAAAACATAGATCCCTTCTTGGCACATAGAGGCACTTACCAACTCTGACACAATTATTAACTGTGTCTCCACTTGACATGTTCATATGCTTTCATATATAGTCACCTTAAAATCTGCATACATGCTTGGATGCCAAGTTACATGAGTTCTTGTTGCTAAATAAAGTTCACGAGTTATTTCATTTCATACGCATTTCATTATTTGTGTAACGTACTTCTTTCATTGTCATATTATCTTGTATAATTATCTACATTTCACATGTTACATCTACAGTCCTACAGATCTAATATTATGACCACCAAAAGAATCACCTCAAAGGTAAATGAAAGATAAAGTATATTGTTTATTGATGGGTGGTAGCCTGAGGGGTGGAAGATCACCTAGCCAGGGACGATCCTATCATGGGTGATAGCCCAAGAGGTTAAGGAAGAACCTAGCCAAGGACTATCCTGATACAATTTTACCAATAATCAGCTAGTCATTTGTATTACATATTATGCACAGATTATACAGTAAAGGTAAGTAATATAAAGAACATAAAGTACACGATCCCACAGTATAACCAAAGGTGGTCTCTTATCTTACACCAGTGCATAGTTTCATTTGAGTTGTTACTTCATATATAGTATTTTTTGCCTTATATATTCAGTATATTATCTCGTACTGACGTCCCTTATAGGGATCTATATTTCATGCTGCAGGTACAGGTGCTAATAGATCTCCCCATTAGGAGTACAGAATTTTCAGTTGTTGTTACCAAGCTCTAGGTTGCTTCGGAGCTTTGCATGTCTAAGAGCTTATATGTTTCTATTGTATAGTTAGTCGAGACGGGGCCTGTCCCGGCCTCGACCTAGCTATATGCATTTCCTTTTGGCTTATTATCACTGTTTATTTTCTTAAAGGCATATCAAATATATACATCCCTTATAATATATATAGAAAGCACATAGATACAAGTTGGTTCTCCCAAGCCTCATCGACAATGGGTGCCAGATCGTGCTAACGAGACTTTAGGCGTAACAGGGGCTCGACTCAGGAGGTCCTTATATAAGGTCCTAGTCTCTAACCTATGTATCATCATAGAATTATATTATTTCCCTAAAAGGGCTTACTAGTGGATCCATCTAGGTCAAGTTACCCACAAAGTGGGGTCAAGTATGATTTACCTTGACAAGTAGACCACACCTTCTTCGGTAGGGTGTCATACATCGAAATTCCAAGCAATATCTACTATATGTCGGTTAAGGTCTCTTCCCACATATGTATGTTATATTATGCAAGTTAAATGTTTATATATATGTCTTAATACAAGCATTGATCATACATGTCATATTGAGATTGTATCCATTACTTATGATTACATATCTTGATTATTATGGCTCATGTCTTTGTTGCATTACACCCCCATACTTAGTACATTCCAAGAATTAATGCATACACTATGCCTACATGATATCACCATATAGGGACCAAAGCTCCTATCGACCATCCTCCTCCTTGTGGCTAGTTGATTTGTTGAAGGAAGCCTTTGGTGATTCCTCAACTCCGTGGACAATATCTAGTTTACTTTCATGTCTTTCCTTAGCTAAGACTTGTATAACTTTTTGGATACTTGATATTTCAGGGTGAGCCCGGAAGTGTCTTGGTCCCCACTCCATTCTATGCAGAGGTGTCATTGGATATTATGGTTGACTATGTTTGAGCTTGACTCTTCCTATGCTTTTATTATTATGAAATACCTCCCTTAGTCTCACTTGCCTTCCTATTATGGTCATATTATTTCTTGCTTATATCAGTTCTGCAACCACAGATGTGTATATAATATGCTAAGAGGCTTGTTTGGGGTCCCTTTGAATTCCCTATTCGACGTGTCACATCTAGGCCTAGGCTTCGATCGTGATAAGCTTGGTATTAGAGCACTAGTTCATTAATGTTCCTTGGAAATCCAACACACCACATCAATTAGAGTCTTATTCATAGTTATGAAACGCGCCACAACAATGAATAGGAGGCTAGGAAGCATTTTAGAAAATATTTCATTTCTTCATGATCTATGTCATGCTTTAGATGTTAATATAAGGCTTCCTTCCCTAACGGATGCTCTTTTGCCCTTTTAGATCAGGCCGCTACCAAAAGGAAGACCAAGGAGGGCCTGTACACCTAAAGAGCAAGTGGCTCATCCCGATCCTCAAGCTTCTCAAGATGGGAGGGCTACCCAAGTTGAGTTTCGAAATGCCATCACTATGTTGGCCCATTCTATGATCAACTAATTAAACAAAGGGGCCCAAGATCCTCATGCTCCTACTCCGGCCTCAAGAGTGAGGGACTTCACTAGGATGAATCCTCCGTGGTTTCGTGGGTCTAAAACTGAGGAAGATCCCCAAGAGTTTACTAATGAGGTGTATAATGTGCTAGCTATCATGGGGGTGAATTTGGAGGAGAAGGCGGAACTAGCGGACTATCAACTCAAAGGTATGGCTCAAATTTGATTTGTTCAATGGAAGCTGTAGAGGAGAAATAATGATGTTATTTCTTGGGAAGAGTTCAAGGCTGCCTTCCTCAACCGGTTCTTCCATATTGAGTTGCGAGAGGCTAAGATGATGGAGTTCATGAATCTCAAACAAGGTTCCATGAGTGTGAGATAGTATTCCATCAAATTTAACAAGCTCTTAAAGTATGCTCATCATTCAGTTGCCGATCCTAGGGCAAGAATGAACAAGTTTGTATTGGGGGTGTCCGACTTGGTGAATGAAGAGTGTCGCACCGCTATGCTTGTGGGTGATATGCACTTGTCTTGGCTCATGACATATGCTGAACAACTTGAGGTAGAGAAGCTAAGGAAGAGGAGAAGTAGGGAGTCCAGGAGGCCTCGGTTTAATGGTGGTTTCCAATATGCTAAGGGTGGCCATTTTCAACAAGGTCATAAATTCCAAGGCCAAGGATCCTCTAATGCTCCAAATAAGAGGTTTGCCAATGATGAGGTATCTAATCTAAGGTTTCATGGTGGGAACAGTGGGATGACTAATCCTAGGTGCCAAAAGGGTGGGAGAAATCATGGTGGTCCATGCTTAAGGGACTCTAATGCTTGTTATGGTTGTGGTAAATTTGGTCACAAGATTGTTGATTACCCCTATGCTAAAAACAAGGGTAGAGATAGTTGTCCATAAGACCAAGGTGTTAATGTAGGTCAAAGGGCAATGGGAGGCCAACAAGGGGTTGCTCAAGACAAAATCGATTTTATGCTCTCCAAGAAAGGCAAAGAGTAGATGAGGTGCTCGATGTTGTTACCGATATGTTAAAGGTTTTTTATTATAATGTGTATGCATTGATAGATTTGGGTGTCACTCTTTTTTTCATTACTCCTTTTGTTGCCAATAAGCTTCTATGTGTTCGAATTATTGTGTGAACCCTACGAAGTGTCTAACCCCCATTAATGAGTCCATTGTTTCTAAAGGAGTCTATAGGGATTTCCCTCGTGTCTATATTACATAAAGTCTTACTTTATGATCTTGTTGAACTTGACACGGTGGATTTCAATATTATTTTTGGGATGGATTACTTACATGCATATTATGATTCCATTGATTGTAGAACCCATAAAATTATATTCAAATTCTCTAATCAACCCGTCCTTGAGTGGAAAAGTTGTAATGTGGTGGTTAAGGGTAGGTTCATTTCTTGTCTGAAAGCTCGAAAATTGATTCCTAATAGTTATATTTACCATCTCGTAAGGGTTAGGGATATTGAGTCTAAACTCCTTCCTATTGAGTCAATTTCAATGGTCAATGAGTGTCTTCATGTCTTTCCCGATGAGCTTCCCGATGTTTCTCCCGAAAGAGAAATAGATCTTGGTATAGACCTCCTCCCCAATACACAAAGTATTTCTACTAGCCCTAAATTTATGGCTTTGATAGAGTTAAAGGAATTGAAGGATCAATTGAGAGATTTATTGAAGAAGTGTTTCATAAGGCCTAGCAAGTCACCTTGGGGTGCACCGGTGTTATTTGTAAAAAAAAATGGTTCCCTTAGAATGTGCATTAATTACCGGCAACTCAATAAGGTCACTATAAAGAACAAGTACCCTCTATCAAGGATAACTGACCTATTTGATCAACTACAAGGAGCTAGTCATTTTTCTAAGATTGATATTCAGTCCGGATACAACCAAGTAAGTTTAAGAGAGTTTGATATTCCCAAGATAGCTTTTCAGACTAGGTATAGGCATTTTGAATTTATGGTAATATCTTTTGGCTTGGTCCTTAAACCCTATCTTAATATATTTGTAGTGGTCTTCATAGATGATATATTGATTTATTCCCGGAGAAGAGTATGTTAATCATTTGAGGGTAGTGTTGTAAATTTTGACGGATGAAAGGTTGTCTAATAAATATGATATGTGTGAATTTTGGTTGAAAGAGATTGTATTCCTTAGGCATGTGGTGTCGGGTGATGAAATTAAAGTGGACACTAAGAAGATGGATATGATAAGAAATTAGCCTAGGACCTTGACTTCGTCGAATATTAGGAGTTTCTTAGGTTTAGCAGGATACTACCAGAGATTTGTGAATGATTTCTCTTTAATTTCTTCGCCTATGACTAAATTGACCAAAAGAGGGCAAAATTTATTTGGACCGATTAATGAGAAGAAAGTTTTCAAACTTTGAAAGACAAACTTATCTCCGCTCCTATTTTAGTTTTATCGAAAGGTTAGAAGGGTTTGTGATTTATTGTGATGCCGCAAGGATTAGCTTGGGTGTGTATTGATAAAAAATGGCAAGACTATAGCATATGCTTCTCAGTAACTGAAGGTGCATGAGTGTAATTATCTCACCCATGATCGTGAATTAGTGGTCATGGTGTTTGATTTAAAAATATGACGTCATTATCTGTATGCAGTTCATGTAGATGTATTTATCGACAACAAGAGTCTCAATATGTGTTCATACAAAAAGATTTTAACTTGAGGCAAAAGAGGTGATTAGAACTCATTAATGATTATGACATAAGTGTGCACTATCATCCCAACAAGGCTAATATTGTGATCGATGCTCTAAGTAGAGTATCCATGGGTAGTCGAGCTCATATTGATGATGGTAACAAGGAGGTGGTTAGAGAAGTACACCGGTTGGCTAGGTTGAAAGTTAGGTTGAATGAAGTTAAAAATGGTAGTGTAGTGATTTTTGATGGTTCCAAATCTTCTTTGATTGAAGAGGTCAAGTCCAAAAAAGACCTCGATCTCACCGTTCTAGAATTGAAAGCTTTGGTGAAGGATGGTAAAATAGAAGTTTTCTCCCAAGGAAGAGATGGTGTCCTTAGGTACCAAGATATGATATGTTGTGCCTAATGTTGATGACTTGAGGGAGTTGATCTTGAAAGAGGCCCATAATTCATCCTACTCTATTCACCCCGGTTCCATAAAAAAATGTATAAAGACTTGAGAAAGGTGTATAGATCCCACCTTGCCTGATGCATTTATAAATTTAAAAAGGATCACGGCTCACCTCTACGAGAAGTAGAATAATTGAGAAGAAATAAAATTAAAATTTACTCCCTGAGTAAGAAATCTGAATTTTTTTCATGTAATAGTAAATCAAAAATTTTGCTATAGCAAAAGATACATGTCATGGTAAACTTGAAGTTTACACATTAGACATATATTGAATAAAATAAAAGATTCTCCAAGATTATTTTTTCTCATGATAAGTTGATTGGATCAACTAATGTTCGGACTGATTCCCTAAATTATGAAAGTATGAAAGGTAAATATGAAACTGTTCACTGTTATGTGATATGTAAAATAGATACATCTATAAAATTATGTGCATTTATTCTCAACCTGAAGTTTGACATTCGCAAAGTTGTTTGTGCAAAATAATTGAGTTAAGAGCACAACTTTTAGAATACGTAATAATGACAATTCATCTTGATAATATTGATAAATATCCAAGCTAATTGATATTAACTATCTTAGATAAATGGTCAATCATTGCTTATGAGAACAAAGTTTCATGGTCTGAAATATAACAAATTGTAGACAATGATATGCATCAATCTAATATAATTCCCCCTTAATTGATATATGATCAGGGATCATATGATTTCCATCTAATCATTTTAATATGCGGTATATAATTAATAAATATACCATGATGAATGTATAAAAGATGGATTCTCCAAGGTAGATTGGAATAAATGTTAGTTTGTCTAACATGAGGGGAAGACAATGAAAAACTAAGAGTTGAAATGCTCTTATTGAATGTCCCTGAAGGATAGAATCTATGACATGCATGAAGCATGCATGGCGCATGCAATTGATCCAAAATAAAATAATTCTTGAAAACAAAAGGAGAAAATTATCAAAATGGTCATCATTAAGAGGCAGTGTACTCTTGAAGAGCTTACGACATAACAGTTCATGAGAGGGATAGCTACCTGAAACCTCATGAGAGGGATAGCTACCTGGAAATAATGGAGTAATGAGATCTCAACAAGTTATGTCGTGATGATATCTTTGATACAATATAGCATAATATTGTAAAAGATTATGACTATATAAATTCTACGATATATTAAAGCATACTCAAATTATCAAGTGGAATGATGTATCTTAGTAAGCATAGAGCTTATTTGACTTGCAATCTAGACATTAAAAAATGTCATGCATTTAATATTGAATATTGTCATTGGACAAAATTGATATGAAAAACTGAAAGTATTTGAAGGATTTAAAATCCATGAACCATATACAAGTTCTTGAAAAACTTATTTATAATCCTCGTATTGATTAAATTAATTAAGAATCTTTCATATTATTATGCAAGTTGATAACTTGAACTCTTGAAGAGTTTTCAAAAGGGAATAGATTGTTTGATTAAAGAAGCTGAAGTGAGGGACTTGCTAAACTCTTTGATACTTAAGGGAGAATTCATAAAAGGAGATAGAACGAAGCACATTTCACCAAAAATTTTTTACACACATGAGCTCAAAAATAATGGTAATATAAATGTGCAACAGATTCGTTCGAATGACAGTGTGGCTAATTTGTTCACCAAGTCTCTACCAACGACAACTTTCAAGAAGATGGTACATAAGATTGGGATGCGAAGATTCAAGTCTTTGGATTGATATTCTAATTAGGGGGAGTTAATACGCGATGTACCCTTTTTTCTCAAATTTATGTTATTGATTTTCTCAAATTTAATATTATGGAAAAAGTCATTAAAATTTTTTAAAATGTGTTAGGGGCAGTTATAGTGCATTGGTTATATAAGTGTTTTTTCAGTTTTTTTTTAATTTAGTGTTTGCAATTTTTATTCTAATTAAATTAATTTTAGTTTTAATAATTCATAATTCTCTTTTAATGGTGCAATTGTCGGAAAGCTACTCAAACTTTGTCGTAGTTAACTTACGTTATTTTATGATTAGTTATCTGTTAGTTTTGTTAAAAGATTAAGCTTGAGAAAAAAAAAAAAGAACAACCCATGTTTCTTTTTTTTCCCCTTTTAAAACTGAAAATAATTTTAAACTTCATCATTTACTTTTAACGTCTGAAAAAGTTTGAATTATTAAAACAAAAACGTAAAAATACTGTAAATACTAATATGAAAATTATTTTTTGTAAAAAATAAAATAAAAATTAAAGGCGAGAATAATTAGAGTAACACTAAAAGATAATATAAAGTTAAATAAATTAATTCATCCATCATAAAAGTTGACCTTGTATAACAATAATAGTGAAATTTGATAGCTTATACAATAATTTTAATTAAAAGCAATCGTTTAGTTGAAATTATAATAAGTTTTTAAAAATTACTATTCTAATATAGTTTCAAATATTACCATTCTTGTTAAAGATTCAAAAAGTTATTTGCATAATTATTTATAAATAAAAAAAATAAAATAACTAACAAACTAAATTGATATACTCGCACCACATTCATAATTAAATTATATTATCGTTATGTTAAAATAATAAAAATATATTAAGAAATTATATAAATTTATTATTCTAGTAGTATTTAATTATTATAGTTGAATTATACTTTTATTATTTATTCCCAAATTCCAAAATTAATTTAAAATAAAACATTGAACAAATATGGTTAAAATAACTCTAAAATGTTTTAATTTTTATATCAATAATATTTACTAAAACAATAGGTAAAATTAGTGGGAAAATGTAATATATATATATAAGCTGTCAAAATTTTAGGAATTATATTTTTTATTGTATTAAGAATTGGAAAATAGTCTAAATAGTCAAAATTTATTGAATAAATAAATCAGCAATTCATGTAAACCT
>JAOTQJ010163541.1:0-27192 GCA_025642045.1 Solanum sejunctum | reverse complement strand
GAGGTAGTAGTGAGGTCGTACAACATAGTATGTAATTCTACTTGAGTTTATATTATTTGGCATGAAACATCGATCCCTCCTTGGCACATAAAGGCACTTACCAACTCCGACACAAATACTAACCATGTCTCCACTCTTTTACATATTCATATGTTTCAATACATAGTTACCTACAAACCTGCATATATACTTGGATACTAAGTTACATGGGTTCTTGTTGCTAAATAAAGTTCAGGAGTTGTTTCATATCATACATATTTCATTATTTGTGTAATGTACTCTTTTCATTTTCATATTTGTCTTGTATGATTATCTACATGTTACATGCTACATATATAGCCCTAAAGCTCCAATATTATGACCACCAAAGAATCATCTCAAAGGTAATTGAAAAGTAAAGTATGTTGCTTATTGGTGGGTGGTAACCCGAGGGGTGGAAGAATCATCTAGCCAGGGTCAATCCTATCATGGGGGTAGCCCAAGGGGTTAAAGGAAAATCCTAGCCAGGGTTGATCCCGATATAGATTCACCACTGATCAGTTGGTCAGTTGTATTATATGTTGTGCACAGATTATATAGTAAAGGTAAAGTAAAAAAAGGAACA
This sequence comes from Solanum sejunctum, assembly GCA_025642045.1. Taxonomy (NCBI): domain Eukaryota; kingdom Viridiplantae; phylum Streptophyta; class Magnoliopsida; order Solanales; family Solanaceae; genus Solanum; species Solanum sejunctum. The sequence continues at coordinate 26,588 of JAOTQJ010163541.1, read as the reverse complement.
TAAAGTACATGATCCCACAGTGTAACTAAGGGTGGTCTCTTATCCTACACCAGTGCATTGTCTCATTTGAGTTGTTACTTCTTATACAGTACTTCCTACCTTATATATTTAGTACATTATCTCGTACTGACGTCCTTTATGGGGGACCTACATTTCATGTTGCAGGTACAGGTTCTAGTAGGTCTCCCTAGTAGGAGTACAGGATATCCAGCTGTTGTTACCAAGCTCCAAGTTGCTTCAGAGTTTTGTCTGTGTCTAGAGATTATATTTTTGTATTGTATAGTTAGTTGAGGCGGGGCTTATCCCAATCCTTATCAGATACTTTTTCTTATCTAGAGGCTTTGTAGACTAGGTAAATTAAAGTGTGGTCATATCTCGTACTTTAAACACCATGGCCCCAATGGCCTAGCCATATGCATTTCCTTTTGACTTGTCATCACTGTTTATCTTCTTAAAGGCATGTCAAATGTACAAATCACTTACAATACATATAGAAGTGCATAGATATAGGTTGGTTATCCCGAGCCTCATTGGCAACGGGTGCCAGTCTGCCCTAACGGGACTTTGGGCGTGACACACCCCCTCCAAAAGGTGATTAAGCATGTCACTCCCTAACATGGTGTGGTCAACTTGCAACACCATTAATACTTTTGATGAATTTAATGCATACATATAAGCACTTAATCGCCATACAGTCACTTTACTTTCAACCCATGTAATGGATCATCAATAACTTGAGAATCCTTGTAAGACATTTTATCAAACACTAAGTGGGTGTGTAATACTAGTCCAAGTTCATGCAATTCAAAAATAAAATAATATGAGGAAACTCAATATAAAACAACCCACCAATATATAGTAAAACGCACATGTAACGTACATTGAAATCCATCATCAAATCACATAATAAATAATCAATTAACATTTCATAAAACCCCAACATATTTTGTAATCAAAATCCATAATAAGAGATACCCATAGATGATACAACTTAAAAACATGTAATTTTTCATAAAAAGGAAGATTGGATTCCATGGGTGAAAGGACCAAATGGATAAAACCCACATACCTCAAACTTGGTTTTTCTTGAGTTGAGTTTGAAGAGAACTTGGAGCTTGAAGAGAATCCTTGAGTCCCAAAGTTAGGCTTGAAGCTGTTGAAATTTGAATGAGATATTTGGTTAAGTCTTGAAGAGGTTTTTTAGAGGATCTTGAGCGATATATAGTTGAAAAATGGCTAAGTATAGGTTTTTTCATGTATAAGTGGGCATGGGGCTATGACCCCAAGGCCCTTTAGCGAGATGAAATGCTAAGGAAAAAGTTGAACTGGTTCGTGTCTGGTCCGCGATGTGGACCCATCACAAATGACAAAATAACGCTGATCCATGCCCAGTCCGTGTTGTGGTCTTGTCGCAGATGCACACTAGATAAGAAAAATTTGTGAAAATTATTTTTCACTATGGGTCCTCTAAAATAGGGGTTATACCCATTCTCTACTCAATTTTGTCCCTTGATCGAGAATATGAAGTCGAATTTTTGATATCATGCACTATTGAGATATATGAAAATTATGATTATAGGTATTTCTCAAGTACATTTTTGGGGCATTTTGGGGGTGTTTCACCAACACACTTCAAATACTTAGGAAAGGACCATACCATAAATTCAAAACCTTAGAGTTGTTGGGTGACCCAATTTTATAGTATTTCATATCAAAACTCAAACAGTAAGAAATTTTTCAACTCAATTTTGCGTAAAAGGATTTTTATGACCTTAATTTATCTCAAATCTATCATCTCACTATATAATACACTTTAATACCTATTATTAATGTTAGAATCACTCAGTATGATCCAATATACATAAGAGTGAAGTTCACATCTTATCTTAGAGATTTTCAAGGAGTTACAATATCTCCCTAAGGGATCATTTCGTCCTTGAATGATAGGCATTAGGCACGAATACAATCAAGTCTCAATTGATCAACCAATCAATTAATCAAACTCTCTAGAAATTCAACTATTTGACCACTAAGATGGACATATTATTTCAAACCAAGAATAGGAACATTACCTTCAACTTAATCATTAAGGGGAGCTAATGGGACATCAAAACTCAATCAATCAAATCATTCAAGCTTTTGGGCAATAAGCCTTTGAACTCAAGAATGAACACATCAACTCGTAGACACAAAACTCCCTCACTAAAAGGCATCTTAGTAGGGCTGAGAAAAAGGTTACAGTCCCAAATGCTCCCATCAACTTTACTTATGACTTCAAAAAGGTGATCACTTGTCTAATACAGGGGTAGGATTAGTTCGTATCAAAAGTTGGGGCTGATGACTTCCAAGCTTGGTGACTCTTCTAAAACAAGCTATCCTCCTTGTGAACCACACTTCATTAATTTAAGGCTATACCTGTCATCAAATCCTAAGTTTGTTGCATACTCTCATCAAGTTCAAGTTAACCCAAAGTTACAACATGCTTCCCAAAATATGAGCACGTCCATGCAAATCGTACTTGCTTGGTTTCTATTCTATACCTTTGTATGGAATTTTCACTTAAAGGATGTTACTCCTTATTACTACTTTAACACACCTACTTGAAACAATTACCTAGAGGTTACAAATAGCCTACTATAATTACTTACATTAGGACAATCACACATACAATTCTATCATTCTAGGTCATTAGAATAATTAATTCCCATACAAATAGTCCAAAATGCATTAGTATTGGGATTAAAACAATGGAAAAAGACCATAATAACCCTAATTAAAAATTATCGAAAGGCATTCACATAGATCATTTATAGACTCTACATTTCAAAAATCTAATGTGCACCACTCGTACCCCTTAATATATAATACTTTACATAAGTGGCTTTGAGACACCTTAATACACTTGAACCTAATGCTCTACGATCAATCTTGTCACAACCCAAAAATGCCACCTAGCTGCGACATGATGCTTATAGCTACTAGTGACTTCAAGCTAACCTCATCATCTAGCACAACACTAAGTTTAATGTGAAATAGAAAATAACTAAATGCAGAACTAAACAAAAATAGTATAAATATCAATAGATAAATAATTGAGTACTCAAATGCTAAATCTAAATTGACTATCTGAAAAGCCTCTACTAAGAATGAGTTGCTAGGAAATCCCCTAGCTAACTCCAACTTTCTGGAACTAAAATAAATGACTAATATTTGAGAGATGAGGACTCACCAAATAACACAATTGTTGATTGGAAGTGCTCTAACCACGGCTGAGATATTAAAGATCTAAATCTATATCATAAAATAATATAGAAAAAAATATATGATTAGTACTTGGAATTTACTAAGTATGTAGAATATGCAAAGTAAATGTGTTGATTAAACATGTTGGACTGTAAACTTAATCTGATACAGATCTAGTAGAAATATTAAAGTGATATATGGTAAAATAACTTAGTACTTGTTCATGTAATAACTGAAAAGGCCGATTGTGGGAGATTCTAAGACTGGCATATAAGTGTGAGCTAGTAACATGGATTTTGATGTATAATCTCTATAAAAAAGTAGTCAATTTACTTTGCCGTGATGGAAAATGTCAAAAAACTTTATCGAGGATCACAAGTAAATCAATTGACAGGGATTTAAATTCATAAGAATTAAAAGCATACTAACTATTTTCCATTGCAAAAATCTTGATTTAAGAATATAAGATATTTTAAGTCTTGATATTGCTTTTAATCTATTATTTCTTCTCATATATGGAAATAAAGAGTGTTGTATCTGACTTAGGGACCAGATCCTTATATAACCTGATAGGTACCTTTTCAGGTTTAATGGGTACCTTTTCAATAAGCCTCCATCAGACTTAAGAAAAGGTTCATAGGTTTTCAAATTATCTAATATTAAACCCTTAAATAAATATTTAAACTTAAGGCCCAAAATGTTTTTACTTTATTAAATCATACAATGGGCTACTTTAATGATAGAATGTTGATATGTGAGTTCATAAAATTGAAATTCCTGACAATCTCCCACTTGACCATATATAATTCTTAAGGAACATACATAGTTGAAACTTTATTGTACACAAACTTTTGCTATCTTAATTTAAATATCTCAAAACAATCTGATCCTTCGATAATACTAATATAGGATCAAAGTGATTTTCGTAACATATATACGTAACCAAACCCATCAATGGTCATAAATATCAGCAATACCAATGACATAGATCAAATATGGAAATCGCATTTAAAAAATGATCAAGTAATGTTGATTTCCAAAAGGTTCTACTTTATGACTTTAAACATCTAAAATCAGTTTCACATAGTTTATGCAAAATCACAATAGAAAGTCAATATCTTTATTTTCAAATGTGTCAATAAACACATGAAAATTCATAAATTTAATAAAACAATAATCTGTATAGAAAAACATTTTTAGCATGCCAAAACTATAAATAAAACAACAAACAACCGCTAAAATGGCTCACCATTGAATCTTATAATATTGAGATATGCCCCATGCCCACGAAATACTTTAGGATGCAAACCCTTCATGGGCAACTCCATAATTATTGAGTTTGTACTTATATTCTCAATTGATATAAGACGACTTTGAACTATTTCCTTAATATCTAATAATGTAATGTCATTATGATTTAAATTTTAATATTTATCAAAAACACACATATATATGAATGGAGGGTCCATCTCAAGATACCTAACACAACATTATTAGTTAGTTCTTAGACAAAAATAATAACTTGTAAGTGGTACTCTTATAAATAGTTCATAATATTGATTACTAAAAGCGGCCTAACAATATGTCTTTCTTTGGACTAATATATTGCTAGTATGCAATACAAATGTATCACATATTCATGACTATCCACAATCTGGCCAAAATAATTTTTCTTGGCGATGATTATTTTGCATAGATATAACAAGTTTACATGTTCAAAGTAAATAGCATTTAAAAAATACAGGTTACTTTGGTAACATATTGTACAATATACTCACTCTTAAACAAGAAGCATGATTAGGGTGTTAAAAATTAACAATTTAATTTAATATTTTATAATATAAAAGACCTAAATATATACTTTCACTTTAGGGAATACTGCCAATTTTCGTGGCAAAACTTAGAAAAAAGAATGAATCTAGAATTTTAACTCCAGAAATCCAATCTCAAGAAACATGTTCATGTTCCAATCATGAATAAGACATCATCTTAATCAGAAATTTAAAAAAAATTAAAGAGGCTATAGTTGATGTAGGGATTGACATCTTGCATAATGGAGACAAAAGGTAACCACTAGCCATAATTTGCAACAAAAATAAAGTGTATGAACTATTCATTCAACACCTGTATAAAGAATTTTGCTATACTCATAGTGTAGCGCTTGAACTTTTTCCAGCTTAGTCGATAGAACACAACATTCCATTAGTGACACTCTTATTAGAATAGAAATTAGGGTTCGGTAAGGATAAAGAAACCTCATAACCTGTAGTCTAATGTATCGAGTAAAGAAAGAGAATAAATGCAAATAGACCCATAATTGGAGAAAAAGGGTTACAGGATAAGAAGAAATATACAACACCCAAGTAATGAGTAAAACTTTTAAAATTTACATTTACATGTTGCAATTAAAAATAGAATCAAATAGCATCAAAACAAAAAAACAACAACCATAACTGTTATTGGACCAAAAATATTTTTGATCCCCAAAAATCTAAATATCACATCTAATGATCTAACAAGATCTTGATACCACTTTTTGGAAGATTTTACAAAAATCTATATAGGATCACAAGTAAATCGTTAGATAGAGAGTTAGATTCATAAGAATTAAAAGCATACTAACCTTTTGACATTGAAAGAATATTGATTTAAAAAGATAAGATCTTCTAAGTCTTGATACTTCTTTTAATCTATTTTTTCTTCACATAGATGGGGTAGAAAAGAAAGAGCATTGTATCTGACTTAGGGACCAGATCCTTATATAACCTGGTAGGTACTTTTTTGACTTTGTAAGGACTCAAATTTTTTGTACGACATCATTGGAGCTTGAAAACTTCTTTTTTGGACAAAATTTGGACCAACTGTCATCTCAAGGGAGACCACACGGTCAGTGTAAGGTCATATGCGTGGCACAAGAATTGGCCTTAACTTTGAGAGTATGGCCTTGGAGTAGAGTTTCGGGATAAGGCACATCACACTTCAACCCCACAAGGGACGTATGGCACTTCACAGACCATGTGGAGGTCCATTTAATTGCGTTGAGCTTTGAAAACCAATATGTGAAGCAAGATAGTGGGATATGGCCTCATTCACTGGCCATGTGAAGGTTCATGGACCGTGTACCCATCTGTATAGCTCCGAAATGAAAGATTTTTCTGAGTATGGACCATATCTCTTAACCTCATCATGATGATTTTTACAAGTATGGGGGTATGACCCATGTCATGAACCATTTGATATCACACGGGCCGTGTAGGCCCTAGTATAGCTAACTTCATGAAATTTTCTAAGTATGGGATCTTCAAGATCAAGCTAGGTTCACTTGAAAGCCTTCAATTCAATCTTATTTATGTCATTTAAGGCTATCATGGGTCTCCTACATCAAGCCAAGTTCAAAGGAATTCCATTGCAATGTTTTTCACAAGTATCGATAGAAGGGTCGATTTTAAATGGTCAAGTCTCTTATCACAAAAGGGTCTAGGTGGACTATGACCTATCATAGAAACTCTCTTGGAGTATCTTTCTAACACACTTGGTTTCACCTTATTTAGAGTTCGAATGAAGAAGTTATGCCTATTTTTGTAGAACTCATTTGTGTAGGGGTATATAGAGTTTCTCTTTTTAATTCTGTTTCATTAAGGGCGTTTCCATAAATTTGGTTATCTTTATTGATCCTTTGGGATTTCCTATTCTATATAATGACCTTCTAAAGACCTAAGTCCCTATGCACATTATTCACATTCACTCTTTCTCATTCAAAAGAGTCTCTCAAATCCTCTCAAGTGTCCTTGAGGATTTTCAACTTGGGAATCAAGACAAATTCTATTCTTCTTCAAATTCATTTGAAGTTTTCTTCATCTTAGTGAAGTTACATGGGGTTTGTATTTTCAATCAACTTCCATGAATTTAAGTTCTCTTTCAATATGGGTTTTTACTAGTTGGATTTATTAAATTAAATTCATGTATGGGTTGTAACATTTGATGATTTTAAGTAACTTTAAGCCATATTATGATTATATACATTGAATGCATATCATAGATATAAGGATGTTCATATGGATGTATGGTCAAACCAAGAGTGACAAGTTTAGGAATGAGACCATTCGGGAGAAGTTAGAGGTGGCTTCGGTGGCTAATATGATGAGAGAAGTGAGACTATGATAGTTTGGACATATACAGGGAAGCAGTATCGATGTTCCTGTTAGGAGGTGTGAGAGGTTGGTTTTAGGAACTACACAGAGGGGTAAAGGTAGACTGAAGAAGTACTATAGGAAGGTGATCAGACATGATATGGTGGAACTTGATCTCACTAAGGACATAACCCTAGATAGAAAAAAGTAAAGGTCGCAAATTAGAGTAGTAGGCTAATTAGTTATTAGTGTTAGGTGGTTATCTAGTCATGGGGTATTGCAGGGTAGAGGAGGAATAGTGTTTTATAACATATGTTGTCATTTTTTGTTGTTTATGTGTTAATTGTATCATATTACGTATTGGCATATGTTTTTTGTTATTAGTCATTTTTTATTGTTCCCTTTCTTTTACTTTTTGTCATATCTAATTTATTCTGCTTATGGATTTTGGAGACAAGGGTTCCCAGTCTCTCTACTTCTATGAGGTAGTGGTAAGGTTTGCGTATATTCTACCCTTCCTAGACCTCACTTGTGGGATTCCACTGGGTATGTTGTTGTTATTGTAGGGTTTTATTTAGGGAGATATCAGAGATTTTAGATTGTTAACATGAATGTGCCTTTGAATATTCTATCTAGAATAGTTTAGGTTTTTAGTATAGATTTTTATTTTCTCTTTGAAAACCCATTTTTTGGGAGTGCAAGTCCTACTTTGTATTCATTCTCAATATATCAAGCTTGTGGTTTCCAACTTTTGGTGTATCACTCTTCATTGCTTTAGGTAAAATTCTCAACTATGCCTTGTATTTGCATTTTTTTTGGTTTTACCTTAGCCATGATTTGCTATGCACCCACAACTTGGGGTTATGGAAACCATGGGTAGTTGACTTGAGATGACTTAGGTTTATTGCATTTCTACGATTGTGGTTTTACATGTTTTGTCTATTTCTCTTCATTATGATTGTTGTTTCGTGGTACCAATGCCAAACCCGCCTATTATCATAATCCTGACCTAGGTAGTGACACATAGGAAAAGGAAAGTAGCTAACAGGATTTAATTGATGCATTCTCATCTAATCAACAAAACTTGACCAAGGGTAGGTTGACTAGGACAATAGGTAATGCTTAGTTAGCACACCATGGTTGCTGACCAAGCGCCATGGTGAAATTTGACCTTCACCTTCACAAGATTGCTGGAAGAACCTAAGTTACCATCCTGCATGTATATTTCCAATTGTCATTATGTTGTCTAGGGTAATCGAGTCAACAAACCATGGGAAACACAATTTCCCAAATTGTCCATAAAATTGAGTTCTTTCTCGCATCATAGTATAGTGTTTATTTTTGTTTTTGTTCTTGAATCACAACCCCACCCCCCTTTTTAGAGATTTTAGTTGTAGATACACGAAATTATTGATAGTGAATTCTTATAGTCAAACCCTGTATTCTCTGTGGATTCTACCCTAACATTCGGTTAGGTTAATTATTGACAGCGACTGCTTTCTTATTGGAGTGTGAACATCATCAAAAATTATGGTGCCATTACCTGGGAGTAAGGCTAGGATTTAATTTGATTTCACTATTAGTTAGTTCAAGCATAAATTTCTAGACTCTTTTGTATTTTACTTTTAGTTTTATTTTGTTGTTTAGTTTGGTTACAGGTTTCTAAAGGGAAAGGACGTGAAGAATCAACTCAAATAAGAAATTGTAAGCTGCGAATTATAATGACTGAACAAAACCTCATCATCACGCACAATTTATTTGAATCATTACAACGACGTGTCCTTTTCTATAGGCAAGAGTCTGAAGACACTCAAGTTCACTTGCAGAAGTTTACACAAATATTGAGGGGGCTCTTGGAATACAACACCCATCATGGGAAGCCATGGCTCTTTAGATTTTTCCCATGACTCTTAGGTGCAAAGTTATAGAGTGGTGGTCTATCCTTCCACCAGATGTTTGTTCTAATTGAGGAGAAGTGAAAACGATTTTCCTCATGAACTTTTATCGAGAGCCCAATAAGCCACTACAGGACATGATTGTTAACTTCAAATGAATTCCAAGAGAATCATTAATCGTAACATGGGATAGATATAAAGAGTGTTTGGGGAAGAGGCCGAATCATGGTTTGCCAAATAAGGAACTAGTGGTAAGTTTCTACTGAGCACTCAATCCCAAGCACCAAGTCTATGTTGATGCCTTATTTGGAGGTGACTGTTGGACATTCTTAAGGCAGTCATTTGATGAAGTCAAGGAATAGATGGACAAATTGCCTACGGTTAGCCAAGTCAGTTACCATATCAAGATCAACTGTTTGCTCTTGTTAGTGCATCGAGAGAAGGCTCTAGTAGTGCAAGAAGGGATGAGGTCGCCAGTTGGAACAAGCTACCACATCAACAATCAGTTATAGAAAAAGCTTTGAAAGTTGAGAGTATGCTTGAACAACTAATGAAGAAAGTGAATAAGAAAGAGGAAACGCTTTAAGAAATTAAGTTTGATGTGATCAAGGTGAATTACAAGGTGTATAAATAAGCAATGGCAATAAAAAAATTGAGGGCCAAGTTGAACAGATCTCTGAACAGTTGGAGCATATCCAGAAGGACAAGAGGAGAGATCATAGAAGTGGTGATAAGAGCTCACCAGATCAGGAGGAAATCTGAGTACTCATGATGACAAAGTTGAGCCACGACGTTAAACAAGGTGCTTCTTGGGAGGCAACCCAAGTATCTCTTATATTTTTGGACTCTTTAAGGTTATTTCATTTTTTTGAATTGTTGGCTAGTAGTTTGATGTTTGTTTTGATGTGTTGACAGATTGAATCAGTTGTATTATTCAAGACATTGATATATCTTTAAGTCTGATTTGTAGGAACTGGTCAAAAGCTAAAGAGTTGGAGAAAATAGCATGTGGAGCAGCCTATAAGAGTAGGTCTACAAGTCATAGTGAACTTTACGAGCAGGTCTATCAGTTATAGTAAACTCTGTGACTCGTAGTCATGCCTCGTAGAGGGAAATAGTATTTGACCAAATTTGGCACACATACTACGAGCCAACCTTATGATTCGTAGGGTTACCTATGAGTCATAAGTGGGGTTCATAGTGCCCAAGTATAGATCTTGAAATTTTTCTAAGTGTTGGGTCTGCTAACAGACCAGGACCTATGAGTCATAGGATATCCTACGACTCATAGTCGAGGTTTTGTAGACCTGCTCTATAGAATTTTAAAATCTTACCCAGTTTGATATAAGAAGGGGTCATGATTTATTTGACCCCTACATTCCTAAATTTTTGACTGGTTACTTCCCCCCAAAGCTTTCCTGTAACTCCATTTATCTTCCCTGACCAAATTTTTCGTCAACCCCCACCGAAATCTGGTGAGTTTTTTGGCAAAGCATCACTAGGTTTTCGGCCCACTCTCTGTTCTCTTAGTGTATCTAGTTGATCTTTATTTGCTCATTTGGTAAGTTTTTGTGGTTAAATTTGGCACACTTAGGTTGTGATCCTAGAATATTGTTGAATAAATGTTAATGTTTTGATCATAGTGAGTACACACATGAGAAAATGATTGTATGAGCATGAAAATTGGGGTTTGGGCCTGTTAAACTCCCTAGCATGATTTTAAATGGTATGGTTGCTCTTGTTCGGTGGTTGTAATATTGACATGCTGATCATTTGAGTTTAATGCATGAATATTGGGGTGATCATTTTACAAAATTATGTCAGAGTTGAGATATGGGGATATTGGTGTGTGCAAATATATTGGTTCATGATACCCAAGTCAGGAATTAATGTGAACTCTTTTAGAATCTCCATTTCTGTGTATTATTGTTGATGATTATGCCTTGGAGACTAGTTAATCTTAGGTATTTTATGAAAGTAATTAGGGATTGTTGTTTAATTGAGAGGTGCTAGTTGGTTGTATTGACATAATTTATAGTGGGTTTAATTGTGTATCTATGATGGCGTACTGCTTCGATATTGTTTCACTTTTGTTTTGCATGATCCTTGGTTCTTGTGGGAAGGTTGTAGGCACTACAAGTGGGTTCTATTTTTTGCTATGAGGACCCACCACTAGTCATAGGTCAATCTACGGGTTATAGTAGCCCCTCGTAGGAGGCAGCAGTCACCTGAGGCTCCTTAACACTTACCATACGAGACCCACCTATGACTCGTAGTGCCCACTATGAATCATATTGAGGGACTCATAGGATCTGCCCTGTTTTAAATTGTATTATGTTCTTGACTATGAGCCCAGACTAGAACTTGCAGGTCATCCTGTGAGTCATACCTAAGGCTTGATACTGTGACCAGAATGTCATCTTCCAAGTACCTAAGCACTACTATGGTATTGTATGACTCGTAGGTCTTTCTATGAATCACACCCGTGCCTTGTACCAGCAAATCTACAGCTGAATCAATGCACTATGTTTGCATTTTCTTTTAGTTTTAGGTTATTATTGTTAATTTGTCTTTGTAGTTTCTATCTGTTTCAAACACTATGGTGCTCACGTTATATTTTTGGGGTTGGATTTTCAGGTGATATGGACCTAAAGGCTAGAAAAGAAGCTACTAAAGATTCGGAGATAGTTGATGGATGACCCATCTAATGATGAAAAATCTGAGGGCTTTGTGGAAGTTCATAAAGTTTGGATAGACCTCGAGGAAAATTTGCCTTAGACTCGAGCCCTTGCTGCACTAGTACCGATGGAAGTCATTAGTTCCTCCCAGTTTGAAGAGGAGGAACAAGAGTGTAATGGAGATGGATTTGAGAGTAGCTCACCACTTATGACCCTACACACATACCAAGACAGATTCTGAGAAAGGGTCATAAGCTCCACATGAGGAGGTACAATCATATCCCCTAGCCAACCGCAGATAGTATGCTACAGGAATAAAGGATGTATATGACCAGGGGTTAGAGCCCAAGGAATAATATAAATGGATTTGGCAATTCCATGAGGAGTCTAAGTTTAACAACTCAAGATTGGATAGGGTGTCAGGGTTAGATACAGAGATAGATGAGCATGGACTATGATGGACTACACAGCAGCTGGACAAGTATGCCCCTTACGTAGTCCATGAGTTTTATGGGACTACCTTGCTACAATCCGCCGAGGGCTACCGAAGAATAAGAAGCCGATTGAGCAACCTAGATTATGAGTGGAATCAGTTCGGGGTCAGAGTGTTGACATCTCGAAGGAGATGATCTGACGGGTTTAATTTGGGCCTACCTACAAAGTGTTGAGTATGATAGTCTTATTGACAAGATGAGAAGAGCGGGGACTGGAAAGGATAACAAGGCCAAAACCAAGCTGCTGCAGTGCATTATCGGCCAGATATGTGAGGAGGGTTTTAAGCTAAAGTAGGTCACAAACCATATAGATTCGACAGTGAAACCCCACCTTTCTTTCGTAGCCAAGTTTTGGTGGTCGATTACCCATTGGCATATCAAGCCTACTTTTACGGATAATGTGATTACCCTAGAGCGTGCTATGTTATTAGCTAGTATTCTAGCAGGTTATGAGATAGATTGGGCCCGGATCATCTCTGAGTAGATTCATGAGTCAGTTGTTCGGACAAACAACTCACTGCTATTTCCTATTTTGATCCATCATTTGGGTAGTACAGCAAGTATTCCTATATACCCCCACTGGTACCAGTATATAGAGGCTATACGCACTATGGATCCCATCCTAAGCAAGGCTGATGAGAACCTAATGACCCTACCACATGCAGCTCCTCCAGCCATCCCAGATCCACTCACGATTGAGACCTTGACTCAGGGTATGACTCCTGCTACCACTAGAACTACTCCAGCCACTACAAATCCTTCACCAACTATTGATATTAAGTCTATGCAATCCTCTAGTGCTCCAACACTAGCATCATCTACTATTCAGGTTAATTATCTTATCTTTGTTGTTACATTTTCATGCACTAGTGTATAGGATGGCTACAGCGGAGTCTAGGCTACAGGCTTTAGCATCTCAGGTCAGACTAAGGGTCAGCCAGAATGTCGAGACCCAGAGGAGAGGGTAAAGGCATTCGCCCGTGATTTGTTAGATGATAGAGTTAGAGTGGTGGATGCCTATATAGATGTATTCGAGGCGAGAGTACGGAGGAGGCTTGAGGGTGCTCGGCCTGCTGACATGAGTGCAATGACAGAACAGTTGGCAAGTTTAAAGCTACTTATTATAGATGTTAGTAGCCCCTATTGCAATCCCAGAGGTGGCACTGGCAGGTGATGAGGTTTTTGAATAGTTAGCTGACCGCCCAAATGGTCACGGGAAGAGGCCCCTTAAGATGGATAAGCTGAAGATGAGACAGAAGAGGCCTAGACCTGATGATCTAGCAGCACAAGAGGAGAAGCCTATACCAGAGGCAGTGGTGCAGGAATTGATACTAATGTCGGCAATACAAAGAGATAAGGAGTAGCAAACTTCATATGGAGAGGGTTTCTCACGTACAATTGTAGCCCAGATAGTTGAGGAGGAGGTCGTGACCTAGGACCCTGCTGATCAGATAGATGTCAGTGCTTGAGCACCAAGTGTTTGATTACTCTTATTTTGGATGTTTAGTTTTAAAATGTTGGTTTTAAATGTGTGTCTATATATATACATATATATATATATATATATATATATATATATATATATATATATGTTTTCGTTATTTGGTTCTTGTTCATGTCTTTACTTTGAGGATAAAATATTCTATTTTGGTGGGGTGTGGGATGTTATGGATTCAGGTGAAGTCTGAGTAGCCTCGAGTCCATAACTTTTCCTATTTTTAATCCCAAGGTTTTCTTGTGATGTTTCTTTTTCCTTGTGGATGTTTTAATTTTCTATTGAACTGGCATGTTTAGGTAGCATAGATAATGCTTAAATACATAGTAGTATGGTCTTTTGGCGTATATATAGTCTTTAAATGCTTTTTGAATGGTTAGGAAAATTTAGGTAACCCCAAATTTTTTGAGATTGTTTGTTATTGATGCAATCATGCATTTTGATTATCTAGTGATGTTAGTTGTGATAATGTGAAGGTAAGTTTAGGCTTGAAGCATGACCTATGAGTCTATACTTGATTGTGTGTACAATGTCATGTCATTGTGAGCTTAATTTGCTGCATTCATGTATCATGTATGTACTCAGAACTTGCCTTGTTACTCTAAGATTGGTTTGATGATGTGGTTGATTTAAAAGGGATCTTAGCCCTTTGTTCTTCTAGTGAGCCCCACTTTTTCCTAAATAACCTACCAAATGTGTTAGTGAACCTTTTGTTCCAAATGTTTGAGCTTCTTATGTCCTCCTTTTTTCTTGACACTTTACTAGCTTCACCTTGTTTGATGAAATACCTTGATATTGGCTCTGGTCTATTATTGAACATGTGAACCTTGATTAAGGCTAAAAGCCTAAGTTGAGGGTGGGTACAAACGGTGGCCCTAGTTTGGGGATTAGATATTGTGTACTTCACCTCAGGCTAAAATCTTAAGTTGAGGGTGGCCCTTATTTTGGTAAAGTGGTTAGTTGTGAAAGAGAGAAAGAAATTAAAAAAAATTATGAGTCAAGTTAGGAAACAAAAATTAAAAGTGCCTTAAATTGAGACAAATTAGCAATAATTATCTCAGAAATAAGGCACAGTTGAAAAAAAAAGGCCCCAGGGAAAGCTTTAAATAGGAGAATAGGGGTGGATTTAGTGAAAATGTTTGGATTATGAAGGTAAAGTGTTGGTAAACATGGTTCAAGGATATTTTTTAGCTACTACTTGCCTAAAATTCCATACCAAAGGCCCATGAGCCTATGTTATAAGCCGCTAAGTCCTAAAGTGATCCAAATTCACTTTGTCACCAATCTGGAAATTGAGCATAGGAGCAATCCTATGGTGTTAGTCATTTTGCATGAATTTCATTTATGAGAGTGAGAATGCTTCCATGGTCCATGAATTCTAAATGCTTTTTGAGTGAGTAAGAGGGACTTCTTTTCTGTGAGGGCATTTGCACTACTTGATTAGCATATGACTATACCAGTGATTATAGATGGTTGATGCTCCATAGCTTATCATAGTTGGGTTGCCAAATACATCTTTGTGTTTTTATTTTGCTGAGTAGCATTGCAATTTTGTTTTGAAAATGAAAGTTGGGTACTTGAATTAGAGTAAATGATTTATATGCTATTAGAATAATTGCTAGGTATTTCTAATTATCTACTTAGATTATGTCGTTGCTTGAGGACAAGCAATAATTCTAAGTTGAGGGTGTTGATATGTTGTCAAAATACAACACATTTGATGCCTAAAATAAGGAATTTTGTGAGTTCTTAATGTGACTTTTTATGGTTTTTATGTGTTTTTATGTTGTTATAGAAAAGGTAAGTTCGCATGATTTTCGAGAAAACTTACAGATTTTGATGAAATGCAGAACATATGAGTTCACCTATGAGTCATAGTCCAAGCAACGAGTCATAGGTTCTCTCATAGCCAGAAATAGAGAGATAAAATCTAAAATCTGCTAAGTAGAGGTTAGACTGACGAGGCCACCCTATGAGTCATAAGTGTCAATATGACTCATATAGGTGGAATCATAGAAGGAAATAGAGAGACAAAACATTAGACCAAATACTGAAGGCCCAGACTACGAGAGGAGCATATGAGTCATAGCAAAGTAACGACTCGTACCAGTGGGTCTACTAGTTAAGTCCATAATGTCAAACACCTTGTACGAGACCCTAATTATGACTTGTTGGTCACCTTACGAGTCGTACTTGTGAGACGTACCAACTACCAGCTATCTGTTTTGTCTAATTTTTAGGGCTAAATGTGTAACTACTATAAATACTTTAAGTTAGGATTTTATTTGGGGACATATTAGAGATCCCAGATTGTGAACATTGAATGTGCCTTTGAATATTCTCTTTAGAATAGTTTAGGGTTTTAGTATAGGTTTTCATTTTCTCTTGGAAAACCCATTTTTGGGGAGTGCAAATCCTAGTTTGTATTCATTCTCAATCTATCAAGCTTGTGGTTTGAACCTTCTGGTGTATCACTCTTCATTACTTTGGGTAAAATTCTCAACTCTGCCTTGTATTTGCATTTTTGTTTGTTTTGCCTTGGCCATGAGTAACTAAGCACCCACAACTTGGGGTTGTGGGAACCATGGGTAGTTGACTTGAGATGACCTAGGTTTATTGCATTTCTATGATTGGGGTTTTGCATGTATTGTCTATTTCTCTTCATTATGATTGTTGTTTAGTGGTGACTAACACTAAACCCCACTTACTATCACGATCCCAACCAAGGTAGTGATGAATAGGAAAATAGAAGCAGATGACAGGATTTGATTGATGTGTTCTCGTCTAATCAACCAAACTTGACAAAGGGAAGGTTGATTGGGACAATAGGTAATGGTTAGTTGGTACACCATGATTGCCAATCAAGCACCATGGTGAAATTCGACCTTCACCTTCACAACAGGGATGGAAGAACCCAAGTTATCATCCTGCATGCGAATTTCCAATTATCATTATGTTATCTAGAGTAATCGAGTCAACGAACCATGGGGAACACAATTCCCAAGTTATCCCTAAAATTGAGTGCTTTCTCATGTCGTAGTATGGTGTTTATTTGTTTTTTGTTCTTGAATCATAAACCCCTCTCCCCCCATTTAGAGATTTTAATTATAGATACTTAAAATGATTGATAGTGAATTCTTATAGTCAAACCTTGTATTCCCTGTGGATTCGACCCTAACCTTCGGTTACATTAATTGTTGACAGCGACCGCTTTCTTATTGGAGCATGATCATTATCAAACATCAAGAGTCAAGAGAGAGTCTAAGCTAATAGCATAATATATAACACGTCCAACAACACCTCTAAAACTTAGATACTTAGTGGGGGCTAAAATAAATGATCGGGCTCACCCTCATGGTCAATACATACATAAGAGAATATAGCTCTAATACATAGCATGAGATCATAAATATTATCCCCGAAATGGAGTACTCACCAACTAGCTTGAGAGATAATCGTACTAGCCACGTGGAGAAGGATGATTAAGTGGGGCTCCAGTTCCTATATGGTAACATCATGTAGGCATAGAGTATGTGTTAGTATGTTTGACTTTACTAAGTATGTAGGATGCAATGTAATAAGATATAGGTATCATAATCAAAATGCATAATAGTAAGCAATAGTTAGCATAATAACAATATGACATGTAAGATCAATGCTGAAGTAAAACATGATTACATAGAATATAATACCTATGTAGGAAGAGAACATCATCATAGAACCCATAGGTTACCAATGTACAAACCCTTTTGGTTGGTTGGTGGATCGCCACACCCTACCACCCATGGTGATTGAGGAGCTAACCCCTTAACCTAGTTACCAAGGTACGAACCCCTTGATTGGTTGGTGGATAGTCGCACCCTAAAACCCCTGGTGATTGAGGTACTAACCCCTCAACCCAGTTATTAAGGCACAACCCCTTGGTTAGTATCAAGGTACAAATCCCTCAACATGGTTACACGGGCTCTTAACCCCCCGAGTAACACATAGTCACTTTCCGACACTATATATGATAATATCATTTACATATGTTTCTTTCATCATCATAAAGTCATTCAACTCATAAGACATGCATTGGACCTTCAATTCCTCAAAATACTTAACCAAATATTTTATCAAATACTTGGCGGGTGTGTGGTGCTAGAGTAAAATCATGAAATTCAAGAGTAGAATCATGCTAGAAAATTCAATGTAAAACAATCAATAGATACTTGGTAACACCCTCAACCAATATACATCAAAACCCTTCATCCAATCTCATAATGGATCATTGATTCATAACTCAAAACATGCTGAAATAATCATAATTTTATGAAGCCCCAACATAATGTGAAGTGAAATTTATAATAAGTAAGACCCATGAATAAATCAACTTTGAATCATGCAATTTTAGGTAAAAGAAGCTTGGGCATCATGGGTGAAAGAAACCCATGAAAGAAACCCATTTACCTTGACCTTAGATAATCCTTGAAGAAGATTGAAAATGGAGACTTGAAGCTTGGATGAGAACCTTAAGATTCAGATGAGTTTTGGGACTTGAAATTTGGAGTGAAATATTTGTCTAAGTGTTTGAGAGAGTATTTGGGAATGTCTTGAATGATATGAGGGTGAAATAAGGCTAAGTATAGGTATTTTCATGCATGGAAATACTTAGGGCCAAGACCAAAAAGTCTTGGATTAAGATAGAAAAATAGTTCACAAAATACACAGTAGCGCACCCTTGGCGCATCTCGCCCGGACGCGGATACACACTAGAAATCGCATTTTTTACAATTTTCAAATTTTGGTACGGTTGATCTTAAATTAGGGTTTGACCCATATCCTACTCAATTTGACCCCATGAATAAGAATATCAAGTTAGATTTTTGATATCACGCATGGATTTTGATTTATATGGAAATTATGATTCCGGGCACTTCCAAGACATTTTCGGGCACTTTTTGGGGTCGTATTAATATCTCCCCTTTATGAACATTCATTCCCAAATGTGAAAGACATGTATATGAGAAGATTAATCATGAAGAGTTCAACTCTAATATGAATGCAACAATGCACTTAAAACACCATTTTTCAAAATCTCAACATAAGTGTAATATCACCATGAACTTTGTCAATATAAACATGAATGCATGTAACTGACTTAGGGGCTAGAACATGAGAGATGAAATAACATAGAAGACGTAGCATTAGTACATTAGGATTGAGTAGGATATAAGAGATAAGGAAATTATTTTTGCATGTCCGCTTAGGCCTCCCATGTAGCACTTTCGACTTGTTGATTCCTCCATAGGACCTTAACACAAGCAACATCCTTGTTCCTCAACCTCTTCACTTGTCTATCTAATATCTCTAATAGAACATCTTCATATGTCAAGTTGTCTTCAACTACCCTCACAACATCAAGAGGCACAATGCATTAGGGTCACCCACGTACTTCCTCAACATAGACACATAGAAGACCGGATTATCCAATTCCATTTCACTAGGCAACTCCAACTCATATGCCACCTTACCAATCCTTCTCATAACCATATAAGGACCCATAAATCTTAGACATAGTTTATCTCTATTACCAAAGCGAACCACTCCCTTCATGGGTGACACCTTCAAATAAACCCAATCATCAACATTAAACTTAAGCTCCCTCATTCTCACATCGGCATAAGACTTTTGGTGACTCTGGGGCTATTATCAACCTTTCTCTAATCATCCTTACCTTCTCCATAGCATCCACAACCAGATCCAGACCCAATAAAGCCATTTCTCCAACTTCAAACCACCCGACCGGTGATCTACAATGTCTACCATAGAGGGCCTCAAAAGGAACCATACCAATACTAGAATGATAGCCATTGTTATAGGCAAACTCAATTAATGGAAGATGATCATCCCAACTATCCTTAAGCTCCAATACATAATCCCTAAGCATATCCTCAAGTTTTTAAATAGTTCTTTTGACTTGGCCATCTGTTTGAGGGTGAAAGGTCATACTAAGTTTAACTTTTGTACCAAGACCCCTTTGAAAGGACCTCCAAAAATTTGAAGTAAATTGAGTACCATGATTCGGTATAATGGACAAAGGAACCCCATGCAACCTCACCAAGTCATGAATGTACAACCTAGGATAACCTTGAGCCCCATATGTTGTCTTAACTGATAGGAAATGAGCCGACTTCATTATTCTATTAACCACAATCCAAATGGAATCAAAACCCTTTCTAGTCTTAGGCAATCAAACCACAAATACCATATTAATCTCTTCCCACTTCCAAGTAGGAATCTCTATGCCTTACGTTAGGCCACTCGGCCATTGATGTTCGGCTTTGATTTGTTGGTAACTATGACAACCAGATACAAATTTGGCAATGTCCCTCTTCATGCCTCCGCACTAATACACCTCCCTCAAATCTCTATACACCTTGGTAGAACCAGGGTGAATAGAATAGGAAGAACCATGAGCCTCATCAAGAATTATTTCTCTCAAGCCATCAACATAGGGCACACATAACCTACCTTGGTATCTAAGGAAACCATCTCCCCCTTAGGAGAAAACCTCCACGTTACCATCTTTTACAAATGTCTTCAATTCTAACAAAGCTGGGTCAAGATCTTGCTTAGCTTTCACCTCCTCAACTAATGAAGATTTAGAACCATCGACAATAACAATACCACCATTATCAACCTTTTCAAACCCAACTCCCATTTAGCCAACTGGTGGACCTCCCTAGCCACCCTATGCCACCATCATCAACATGAGCTAGGCTACCCATAGACACCCTACTCAAAGCATCAACCATGATATTAGCCTTACCGAGATGATAATGCACACTCATATCATAATCCTTAAGAAGTTCTAACCACCTTCTTTAACTCAAGTTAAGATTCTTTTGAGCGAACAAATATTAGAGGCTCTGATGATCGGTGAACACATCAACATGTACCTTATACAAATAATGACATCATATCTTTAATGCAAATAACATGGCGGCTAGTTCAAGATCATAGGTAGGATAGTTCTTTTCATGCACTTTTAGTTGCCTAGAAGCATAGGCTATCACCTTACCTTTTTGAATTAACACACAACCCAACCAACCTTACAAGCATCATAATACACAACGAATCCTTTTAGATCTTCTGGTAGTGATTATATAGGAGCGGACAAAAGCTTATCCATCAATGTTTAGAAATTCTTTTCACACTCATCGGTCCACACAAGCTTAGCCTTCCTTTAAGTCAACGTGGTCATAGGAGAAGCAATAGAAGAGAACCCATTAACAAACCTCTGATAGTAACTCGCTAAGCCCAAGAAGCTCCTAATATTCGACGGGGTCAATGGTCTAGGCTAATTTTTTATTACATTCGTCTTTTTAGGATCCACCTTAATACCATCCCTCGACACCAAATGACCTAGGAAGGTAACTTTTTTTAACCAAAAATTCACATTTCTCATATTTAGCATACAACTTCTCTTCCCTCAATCTTTGTAGCACTACCCTGAAATGACCCATATGCTCCTCCTCACTATGCGAATAGATCAAAATATCATCAATCAAGACCATAACAAATAAATTAATGTAGGGTTTTAAGATGCTATTCATAAGATCAATAAAGATAGC
This sequence comes from Solanum sejunctum, assembly GCA_025642045.1. Taxonomy (NCBI): domain Eukaryota; kingdom Viridiplantae; phylum Streptophyta; class Magnoliopsida; order Solanales; family Solanaceae; genus Solanum; species Solanum sejunctum. Next base: position 5,037 of record JAOTQJ010163541.1, on the reverse strand, counting down.
TGACGCATTGCTCAACGCAAAGAACATCACAACAAACTCATAATGCCCATACCTAGTCCATAAGGCTGTCTTTAGAATGTCACATTCCCTTACTTTCACTTGATGATAACTGGACAGAAGATCAATCTTAGAGAAGTGACTAGGCCCTTGCAATTTGTCAAACAAATCATCAATCCTTAGAAGAGGATACCTACTTTTGATGGTGACCCTATTAAATTGCTGGAAGTCAATATACATTCTAAGAGACCTATCCTTCTTTTTCACAAACAACACCGGTCCACGCCAAGGTGATTGGCTAGGCCTAATAAAACCCTTCTTCAACAAGTCCCTCAGTTGCTCCTTCATCTTCTTTAACTCTATCGAGGCCATATGATAAGAGGAAATAGAAATGGGTTAAGTATTGAAAAGAAGGTATATACCAAAATCTGTTTCCCTTTCAGGAGAAACACCGGGAAGGTTATTTAGAAAGATGTCAAGAAACTTATTTACCACCGGAACTGACCTTATGTATGGACTTTGAACTCCACATCCCTAACCCTCATAAGATGATAAAGACACCCTTTAGAGATCAACTTATTAGCTTTAATGCAAGAGATGAACCTACCCTTGACACCACGTCACGACTCTCCCCTCAAGGATGGGTTCATTAGGGAATTGGAATTTGACACTATGGGTTCTACAATCAATAGAAGCATGATATGCATACAACCAATCCATCCCAAGAATAACATCAAAATCAACCATATCCAACTCAATAAGATCACAAGGCAATATTTTATGCAAGATTCAAATGGGACAACATCTATAGACCTTTTTAGCAACATTAGATACACCAATAGGAGTAGACAGATCATATGACTCACACAATAATTTGCGCTCAACATGAAACTTTGGAAACAAAAATGGTAAGAAAAGAAAGAGTAGCACCAGATCATTCAATACATACACATCAAAATCAAAGACTTTTAACATATTGATTATAATATCGGGCACCTCATTAACCCCATGCCTCCCATGTAAAGCATAAAACCGATTGTGCCTTCACCTTGTTGACCACCAGTTCCCAAAAGAAATACTTTTTCACCTTACGAACATACATCCTCACCCTTGTCGTGGTTAAGAGGTGTCATGACCAAATCCTAGTGCCTAGACGTGACCAGCAAATGGGGAACCCGAAGGAACCCCAAATAAGCCTCGTAGTATATCATTACACATCCTTGGTAGTATAAGCAATAGAATACAACAAGAAATAGTAAATTAGAACAATCAGGGCTAAAGGAACTCTTTCATATCATGAACAACAAGAGTTGATAGAGTCAAAGCTCATAGCATGTCCAATAACACCTCTTACAAAGATAAGAGTGGGGGATAAAATAGAGCAATCGGGCTCACCCTAATAGTCAACACATAAGTCAAAAGAAAAAGTTTTAACATATAGAAAGAGATCATGAGTAATATCCCCAAAATGGAGGACTTACCAACAAGCTTGATAGAAGTCGTTCTAGCCACTTGGAGTAGAAGAAGGATCAAGAGATGCTCTGGCTTCTACATGGTAACATCATGTAGGCATAGAGTATGTGTTAGTACATTTGGATATACTATGTAGGATGCAATACAACAAGAAATAGACATCGTAGTCGAAATGCATAGAGATAGATAATAACTAGTATATAACAATGTGACATGTATGATTAGTGCTTAAATAAAATATGCTTACATAGTATATAACATATACGTTAAAAGAGACCATTTACTATTGGTGGATTATCACACCCTACCACCCTTGGTCATTAAGGTACAAACCCTGTCAATAGGTTGGTGGATAGCCGCACCCTACCACCCTTAGTGCCAGAGTACAAACCCTATATAGGTTGATGGGTACAAAGCCCCAACAAGGTTGGTGGATCTTTGCACCCTACCACCATTGGTACTAGAGTGCAAAACCCCCGATAGGTTGATGGGTACAAATCCCTAACAAGGTTACCCAGCGCACAACCTCCGGTATAGCATGGTTACATTCCAACACTATATAGAGAGCACTATATATATGCATTTATTTCAACATCATTTCATCATATCATCACCATAACATCATCATGTATTCATTCAACTCATCAGACATATATTGGACCTTCAATTCCTAAAGAAAACATAACTGGACATTTTATCGAACACTTAGAGGGTGCGTAGTGCTAGTGTAAAATCATGCAATTCAAGAGTGAAATTATGCTAGAAAATTCAATGTAAGACCTTTAATAGATAGTTGGTAACATCCTCAAGCAATTTACATCAAAACCCTTCATCAAATCTTACAATAGACCTTGGTTTGATACCTCAAAACATAGCAAAAGAGTCACAATTTCATGAGCGTCAACATAGTGTACAGTGATTTTCATAATAAGATATACCCAATTGTAAATTAACATTAAATCATGAAAATTAGTGTAAAAGGAAGCTTGGGTATCATGGGTGAAAGGACCCTATGAAAGAAATCCACATACCTTATCTTTAGAGATAAACTTGATGAAGATTGGAGATGGGTACTTGAAGCTTGAAAGGAAATCCTTAGATCCTAAGAGGGTTTTGAGATTTGACTTTAGGAGTAAAATATTGGCTAAGTGTTTGAATGAGTACTAGAGAATATTTAGAATGATATGTGGCTAAAATATCATTAAGTATAGGCATTTTCATATTTGGGAACACTTAGGCCCAAGACTTAAAAGTCTTGGACTGAAGTCAAAAACTGACCAAGTTTTTACACTAGTGCACGCCCTTGGTGCATCACCAGGGGTGCAAAAATCTCTCTGGAAATAAATTTTGGAAAATCAAAATTGTTTATTTCCTCTTAAATTGGGGTTAGACCCATCTTACACTCAAAATGACCACTTGAACAAGAATATGAAGTCAGATTTTTTATATTGTGATGGATTTTGAGATATATAAAATTATGATTTCGGGCACTTCTGAGCCACATTTTCGGGCACTTTTTGGTGTCATTACAATACCTCCCCTTTTGGAACATTTGTCCCTAAATGTCAAAGCAATGTATATGAGAGACACCAACATGATAAATTTTGGCCCACATAAAGATGCAACAATGCATTTAAACATCATTTCAAAATCTCATCATAAGTGTAAAATCATCATGAACTTAATCAATTTAAACTTGAACATATGCCATGACATGAGGGCTGAAACTAAGACTTGAGATCATAGAAAGGACTTAGATTAGTACCTTAGGCTTGAGTTGAGTGGAAAAGTTAAGGATATCACTTTTGCATGTTCGCTTTGGCCTCTCATGTAGCACTTTCCACTTGTTAATTCCTCCAAAGGACCTTCACGGAAGCGACCTCTTCGTTTCTCAATCTCTTCACTTGCCTATCAAAGATCTGAACTGGAACCTCTTCATATGTCAATTATCCTCTATAATACCTAAAACATCAAGAGGCACAATGGCATTTAGATTACCCATACATTTCCTCAACATGGATACATGAAAAACTAGGTGAACCAAATCCATTTCCCTAGGCAATTTTAACTCATAGGCTACCTTGCCAACCCTTCTCATCACCATATAAAGGCCCACATATCTTGGCTCAACTTGTACTTCTTACAAAAATAGATCACACCCTTCATGGGTGACACTTTAAAATAAATCCAATCACTAACTTGGAATTCAAGATCCTTTCTCCTCACATCGACATAGGACTTTTGGCGACTTTGGGACGTCTTCAACCTTTCTCTAATCATCCTAACCTTGTCAACAACTTCCATAACTAGATCTGGTCCTAACAAAGCTACCTCACCAACATCAAACCAACCAACTAGTGATCTACAACGTCTCCTATCGAGAGCCTCAAATGGAGCCATACCGATGCTAGAATGATAGTTGTTATTGTATGCAAACTCAATCAATGGAAGATTTTTATCCCAACTACCTTTAAGATCAAACACACATGCTCTAAGCATATCCTTAAGGGTTTGGATGGTTCTTTCGACTTGGCCATCCATTTAAGGGTGGAAGGCCATAGAAAGCTTAACTCTAGTATGAAGACCCCTTTGAAAGGACCTCCAAATGTGTGAAGTGAATTATACCCCATGATCTGATATGATGGACAAAGGGACCCCATGCAACCTTACCAAGTCATAAATGTACAAGCTTGCATAATTTTCAGCCTAAATGTGGTCTTAACCAGTAGAAAGTGAGCCAATTTTGTCATCCTATCAACCACCACCCAAATGGAGTCAAAACCCTTTCTAGTAAAAATAAACCCAACCACAAAATCCATATTAATCACTTTCCACTTCCAAGTAGGAAACTTAATGTCTTAGGTTAGGCCACCCAGCCTTTGATGTTCGGCTTTGACTTGTTGACTATGATAACCGAAAATGAATTTGACAATGTCCTTCTTCATGCCTCCCTACCAATACACATCTCTCACGTCTCTATATATTTTGATGGAACTGGGGTGGATAGAATAAGAAGAATTATAGGCCTCATCAAGGATTTTTCCTATGAAACTGTGAAAACACGATACACACAACCTACCTTGGTACCTAAGGGCACTATCTCCCTCTTGGGAGAAAACCTCCACCTTGCCCTCTTTCACCAAGGCCTTCAATTATAACAAGGAGGGATCAAGAACTTATTTTGCTATTATGTCATCAACCAAGTAAGACCTAGAACCATCAACAACAACAATACCCCCATTAACTAACCTCTTCTAGCCTAACTTCCAATCTATCTAGTTGATGCATCTCCCTAGCCACCTCCTTATGACCACTATTAACATGAGCTAGGCTACCTATAAACACCCTACTCAAAGCATCTTCCATCACATTTGCCTTACCGAGATGATAATGCACACTCATGTCATAGTCCTTAAGAAGTTCTAACCATCTCTTTTGCCTCAAGTTGAGATCCTTTTAAGTGAGGACATATTGTAGCCTCTTATGATCGAGGGTTAGGGATTTGGAGTCTAAAGTCCTTCCCATAGAGTTGGTTCTGATTGTAAGTGAGTTTCTTGATATCTTCCC
>JAOTQJ010163521.1:0-27199 GCA_025642045.1 Solanum sejunctum | reverse complement strand
ACGAGTTATTTCATTTCATACGCATTTCATTATTTATGTAACGTACTCTTTTCATTGTCATATTGTCTTGTATGATTTATCTACATGTTACATGTTACATCTACAATCCTACCTCTCCACTATTGTGACCATCAAAAGAATCATCTTAAAGGTAATTAAAAGATAAAGTATATTGTTTATTGATGGGTGGTAGCCCAAGGGGTGGAAGAATCACCTAGCCAGGGATGATCCTATCACGGGTAGTAGCCGAGGGGTTAAGGCTAGCCAAGGATGATCCTGATACAGTTTTACCACTAATCAGCTGGTCATTTGTATTACATGCTTTCGACAGATTATAGAGTAAAGGTAAAGTAATATAAACAACATAAAGTACATGATCCCAAAGTATAACCAAAGGTGGTCTCTTATCCTACACCAGTGCATAATTTCGTTAGAGTTGTTACTTCATATATAGTATATTCTGTCTTACATATTCAGTACATTATCTCGTACTGACGTCCCTTACTGGGGACCTGCATTTCATGCTGCAGGTACAGGTACTAGCAGCTCTCCCCAGTAGGAGTACATGATACTCAGCTGTTGTTACCAAGCTCTAGGTTATTTCGCAGCTTTGCATGTCTAGAGCTTATATTTTGTATTGTATAGTTAGTCGAGGCGAGGCCCATCTCGACCCTTATCAGATACTTTTCCTTATCTAGAGGCTTTGTAGACTATATAAATTAAAGTGTGGTCATGTCTCATACTTTAAACACCGTGGCCCCAACAACCCAGCCATATGTATTTTCTTTTGGCTTGTTATTACTGTTTATTTTCTTAAAGGCATGTTAAATGTAGAAATTCCTTAATATGTATAAAAAGTGCATAGGTACAGGTTGGTTCTCCCAGGCCTTATCCGCAACGGGTGCTAGTCCGCCCTAATTGGACTTTGGGTGTGACACCGCCTCCACGTGGTAATTTCCCACGGGGCCACGTCGTAAGCCATTTTTTATTTATTCAGCTGCTGCTTAAGCTTAATTCTGATGCTTCGACCTCATTTGAAGTCACAAAAATACAATCTATATATGAAATCTAATCGAAAACAACATTTGTACTCAAAGGTATAGTCAAAAATTCCCATTGGAGGGCATTTTATCCCAATATGGCTCCCATTTTTCAATATCGAAGTTTACCAAAGGGGCCAAAACATACCTGGAAGCCTCGAAGACTGAACTAAAGGTCGTCTTGGACCAAACTCAATATTTCGAACACAATGGTGCGGACAGAATTTCCATTTGGGGCACGTTTACCAATAAAATTAACTATTGACCCATTCCAATGGCTAAATTTGCAAAACTTGATATAATTACACCCAACATGCTTTTAGCCTAATTTGGTTGCTCTGGAGCTGATGGAACTATCAGAATTCCACTCCGAGGCTATTTAATAGTACTTTACTTGAAAATTCATTTTTCGGTTATAATCTGATGTTCAACTCGAAAAGTTGTATAATTGTAATGATTCACCCTACGACTGAACGCTCAATGCCAATAAGTCATAAATAATTCACAGTCACTATACAAATGCTCAAACTGATAAAATATTCATAGGACCACCAAAATAACCTGGAGGGTTATTGCAATCATACAATTTAAATTGGAATTAAATTCGTTGCTCATAGATCAAAAATTCATTTAAGTGAATAAATTTTTAGTTGAAGCCAAAAATAACGTAAATAAAAATATACAATTTAATCAAATGTATACTATTCCGTTGAAGAAATAATTTGAATTTTAGGGGTACAAAGCTAATTTTAACTTCAGGGGTACAAAAATTTAAAATAATTTGAATTTGAATTATACTTCGAATTAAATAAATAAATCTTTTAAATATTTAATTATCATAATAATGAATAATATATCAAAGTATAGTTAAATAGCTGAATCAAAATTAAGTCACACATAAAGAGAGAAAGAAAAAAAAACTAAAAGGTATAAATATTTGAAAATTTTTGCTACTTCATCCGGCAGCAACATGTTTGTCTCGCCAAATTTTTCGATAAGAAATTTTCAACTGAAATAAAAACAAGAGAAATTATTGAAAGAGGAAAATTCACTGTCAACGATTGATTATGTACAACTCATATATGATTTTTAAAACTATTAAGATAAATAAATAAATAAAGACAAAAGACTGATGATGCTCAGTGCAAGAATAAGACTTCAATCAAAATCAAAATAATGAGAAAAATAAAAGTAAAAGTTGAAGAAGGTATGTTTCTTGTAATTCTTAGTCCAAAATATCACTTAAATGTAATTATAGAAACACTTTTTTATATGTAATAAGGTATGACGTCATACTTAAGTTAAATAATCCAATCTATCCAATCCAAAAAGGTTACAAATCAAATTAATTATAATTATTAATTATAATTATTTTTTAGTCCAAAAAAGACACGTGATAATACTGCTATAAATTCATTTTTATAAATCATTTATTATATAAATCTTTTTAGTGATCATGTCGATGTCATGGTTGATTTACAAAACTTACAATAGCACAAAATTTTAATTAACTTCAAAAATTAATGTTAAGAGTTGTCCCAACAATATGACAATTCTACCAAATATAAGTTACTTTTTAAAAGAGTTAATTTTTTTTTTTGAATTATAATATATAAAAGCAAATCCCTATTCCTCATTGGAGTTCATTATAACTTTTTATAAAAATGTACATGTAAATATTATTTTCTTTATTAAGTAATCCTTATTTGTTGATATGTGATGAAAGATGCATGTACCACATCTAGGCGAATGGAGGTTGAGGAAACTTCTACATGGACTCCAACTAAGCTTCCAATGGTAATAAAAATAAAATATTAATGGCTTCTTTTTTCAGAAAACAACCAAAAACAAAGAACTTTCCATCTCTTCCTTTCTTCTTCCTCTTTCACGCTATTACTGTAAAAGAAAAAAAAAAGCTTTCCATCTTACACAAAACTTGAATATAGTTGTGATTACTTTAATTTAATCTACTATTATAAAATTCTCAATTACAGGATTTGTAATCTTCCACAATTTCATAGTTAGAGTTTAAAATTTCTCCTCTTATTTTCTCAATTTTGGTGTTGTTAAGGTTAGTAATGGCAACTGAAAATTTGAATAAACTCTGTACGGAAGACTCAGATTCGATGCTCAAATTTATAGTACGATGTAAACATGAAATTGTGCTTCATATGAAGACTTCTTGGTCGAAGGCAAATCCTAAAAGACGATTTTGGTCTTGCCCCAGTTATGGTGAATGTAATTTCTCTTCTAGTGATGATTTTCTTGGGTTTAATTGATGTTAATGTACTGTATTTATTTTTCAGTCTAAGAACTATAATTTTTTTCGATGGAGAGACATAAAAGAGGTTGACCCAAGATCCAAATTTATCCTCCCAAAATTGGTGAACAAGATCAAAGAGTTGGAAGATGAAGTATGGAGGAAACAGATTCAAATCAATGAGCAACAAGCTCACATTGATAATTTCACGTTGGAGAAGAGAACATTTGCAATGGTTCAAAGAAAATGAAAATGTTGTAGATTTAATTGGAAGATCATTTCGTGTATTTCAATTTGTGTAATTGCTATGTTTGTCAACAACTTATCTCAAATTAGTGGTTCAAGAGATGAGCTAATCGAATTGCCATAGCCTAAGTTAGATTTGATAAGTTGAGGAACCTTGTTTTGCTTGCCTTGTATAGCAGGACTAATATTGCTAGATAAGTGTTATAGATTTTAAAGATTTGCACTTTATCTACTCTAATGAAATAACAGTATTTACTACTTTGCAAGTCAAAGAGTAGTAGCACTTCCTGGTGTGGGATCCAATGACATAAGTAGAAGTCAAAATACACTCCTAGCCAAATAATTCTAGTGATATTTTCTGATTTTCATATTTCTGTCAATGAAGAACTTGAGTTGTAATATAACTAAATGCAATCACTTGTTTGGGTTGAAGGCAAAACACCCACATGAACAACTCATAGGTTTAATTAAAAGAGTTCTTGTAAAGCTTACACTAGAAATTATTTTCCCAAAATAACATTCAAAAATTAGCTGTAATTAGCTGTGATACATTAAGAAATGACTTTACCTGCTGAAAGAGTTCAGTTATCAAAAGGGTATGACTCAACACTTTTCTAGTCTTCATTATCCTAACAATAACAACACAATATTCGTGAAATAGAAAAATAGTATGCTTTAAATAGACATAACACGATTCATATTATAGGCCTCACATAGTACTGTGAATTACATCCAAAAATAATAGAAGTAATTTAATATTAATACATCATCACAACAAAGTGAGAAAATGTGCTCATGTCTACAAAACAATCTTCCAACTTAAAACCAGTACTATAACAACATTGCACCTTAAAAATTATTTGAACTACTTTCTCCTATTTTTTTCTCCTTTATTTCTTGAAACTTTCTTGTTGAGATTGTTGCTTTTCCATTCCATTTCAGCTTGCTTATAGTACTTAGTTTGAAACCAATATCACCAATAATGTCAGATGATCTTGTCACTCTTGTTGTACCAGTAGAGAAAATCTTACAACTTCACATGCCAGGCTGCACTCATATTGTGCCAATAATTAGTCTAAATTAAAATTACTATATATGTGAATTTAAAATAAATACTTACATTAAGGGCCTTGAATCTATTTTTATCTTGAAACACACCTATTCCAATGGCTGATGGTCTTTTGTATTGCATTATGCTTCCCTTTGGCCTGCCCCTTCCTCTTATACTATTGGTAGGTATTTAAGGTACGTGGTAATCAGGAGGTGCAAAACAGGATGGAAGATAGTCAGCAGTAGGGGTTGTAGGTGCTCCAGGAGCACTAGGTGCTGCAAATGTAGATGCACTTGGTGTTGTAGGTGCAGTTGATGCTACAGGAACTTTTTTTGATCTTCCTCTTGGCCTTTTTGCTGAAGGCTCACCTACTATTAGTTATTTCTGTAAATAAAAAATGAAATGATGTTAAATATTGAAATACCTGTGGCCTGCCAATAAAGAATAATAGTAAACAACTGAACATTGCCACCAGTTTTCATTTCCATCAGTTCACCTACATATTTAATTCCCTAATACCCATCAAATACGAGAAAATAGAGTCTACTAGTCTTGACCAAAACACTTTACATCATGAAAAAACTCAAGGAACAAGATAGTGAACAATAATGGATAGAACTAACTCATATTTAATATGTTGCAGTAACAATAAATCATAATTCTTTATATACTAAAATACTAGAAAGTACACACAAAAAAAAGAATCTTAAAACTGATCAAGGCTAGAATCAGTAAATGAAAAACTGAATTGACAAATTGATTTTCTAATTTTTGTTGGTTTAGTATAGAAAATTTGTTCATATAAGGAAGTATTCTTTTAATAAATTTTAATTTTATACAGTAAACATATATTCTAAAAATGTAGGTATTCCTATTATTACAATGTTAAATATTACCTTTGGTTTGCCTTTTCCCTTGCTTGAACTTGAAGTTTTTCTATTTCTCCTGTCTGAATTTGATGGATTTTTTCCCTGTTGTTGACTGAACACTTTGTGGACATCTTCTCTTGTTATGACCTCTAGAATTACAAATACTATATGTCAAAGCAAGTCCAGTTTTATTCAACTTTTTAGATTTTTTACTTTCACCAGCTTCTTTTCTTCTAACTTTGCTTAGCCTGCCAGGCATATTTTTGATTTCTGGTGATGCAACTTTGGAATTAGAAGACACAGGCCACATGTCAATATTTGTGACTGGTTGAAGAACATTAATATAAGACCTCAAGTAAGTTGTATTACTGTAATAGCCATCAATATAATCAATAGAATCACGTTTTTTAAAGTAAATTGCAGCTACAATATGTACACATGGTATACCTTTTAACTGCTAAGCTCTACAGCTACAAGTCCACCTACTAAGATCCACAGTGTGTTGACATAACCCTTCTCTCACTTCAAACCCATTAGCTCCATTAAATTCAATAATATAATTCATTGACTTATCAATGTTCTTCTCTAATACCTTCAAAGCCATTGGAGAGAAATTACAAGAGCCCCTTCTCTCACTTCAAACCCATCAGCTCTATTAAATTCAATAATACAATTCATTGACATATCAATGTTCTTCTCTAATACCTTCAAAGTTATTGGAGAGAAATTACACTTCCAAGTATTTAAGAACTCTCTTAACTTAGCTATTCTTTTCATCATCTTCACTCTTATCTCTTCAAACATAGTTATGATTGTCTTGTGTCTTGCTGCCAAGATCTATGCATTAAAACATTCAGACATGTTATTGTCCATTGAATCACATTTTACTTCAATGTTGAAGTAAACTTTACGCCAATACTCTATATTGTAGTATATTAAATCCTCCATCATTTTTGTTGAATCAAGTAATTTCATTTTCTCAATATTTTTTCTCAATTGAGGTTCAAAAGTACTCTTAGCAGTTAAGCAGAACTATTGTCTTCTTTGAAGACCTCTCCAGTCCTTAGACCAATTAGCTAAGATATGCCTAGCACACTTTGTATGTTCAGTAAGAGGTAAAACATCCTGAATTGCTATAAACAGTCCCTTTTATAATAGTAAATACAATAGAGAAAGTTAATAAATAAATAATAAATACAAAAGAAAAATTAATTATTACAAATACACAATACAACAATACATATACCTTTTGCATATATGTAATCAAGGTGAGATCTTCACCATCCCCTAGTCTTAGATCATCCTTTAACAGTTTGACAAACCATGTCCATGTATTTTTGTTTTCATACTCAACTACTATCCAAGCAAGTGGCAGCATCTGATTATTAGCATCTTTTGCCACAGTAACTAACAACTGACTTTTACAAACTCCTTTAAGAAAATAACAATCTAAACCTATGCACTTCCTAGAATTTATGAATGCCTTCTTTAATGGATCAAAGCAAATATAAAAGCTTTGAAACACTAGCCTGCCAAGTGCATCAGGTTCACCTACTTTAACAACACAGGTACTGCCTAGATTAGTCCTCAATAGTTCATTTTTGTAGTCCAGAATTCTACTGTATTCCATAATATGATCACCCATGATATCTTTCAACACTTTACCTCTGGCCCTCCTAACTGTAGTCTTACCAACATGAATCGTGAACTTTTTCCTAAGTAGGTCTTGTAACTTGAAAACTCTTATATTTGTCTGTTTAATAAATCTTTCTCTAAAGACAGAAGAAATGAACCTGACATTATACAAATAATTTCTTTTTGTACTGTTGTAAGTATGCTTTGGATTATAAGTCTTTATCATAAAATTATTTGTGGTATTGTCAAGACATGCATACAAAAGCCATGGAAAACCATCTTTATATCTCCCAGGGAAAACCATCTTTATATCTCACTCTAACTCTTTTTGGCTCATTTACCCACTTCTCTATCTGAACCCTCTTTTGGACAACACATTTGGTTACTACTCTTCTAAATTCATTCACATCCGTAAATACCATTCCTAACTGCCACACAAATTTCTTGGCAGTAGGATCATGCATAATATTCTTGTTTCTAGCCTTTCATTTCATTGATAAATTTACCTTTCTTGGTAAATTTAAATTTCTAGATTCAATATCTTTATTACTAAACACAGCTTCATCTATTTCAAAACTATCAGCATCAGAACTAGAATAATAGGGATCATCACCTCCTAACCTTCCTTCAACATTTATTTTCCCTGTTTGAGTTTCATCAAAACCTAAATCTAGTCCAGCTTTACTTACTGGCGACTCTTCAGTATTAGTTGGTGCTCTCTTTTCTTTTTCTTCTTTGAAAAGTCCTTTTTTCAGCCCTCAACTCTCTAACCTCCTTGTGTACATCACCACCAATATCCTCATCATCATCTCTAACCAATCCATATTTAGACTCAACTATCTGCAGTTGAGTAATCAAAACTTTCCTCCTCTATGAAATCAGACTCAACTGGACCTAAATCTACATCATCAATATTTATATTACTAGGATCTGCAATAGTAGAAGGGGTTATGGTAGGAGGAAGTGTAGTAGTAGTAGTTGCAGTGGAAGGTGTTGTGGTAAGACTTGCTACAGTTATAGAGAAAGGAGGAATGGTAGAAGTTGCAGCACTTATAGATTGAAGAGTGGCAACAGTTGTAGTGGGAGGAGTTTCAGAAAAATAAGGTCTAGTATTAAAGGTAGCACTTGTATCAAAAGCATCTTCACCTACCCTATTTTCAGGATCACCACTTTGGTCTTTTACTTTATTAAAAGAGTCATATTCCTCATATCCCCATGACTTCTATTTTCTAATAAAAGTGACTTGGGCTCCACAACTGGTCCATCAACCAAATGGTTTACATATACCTCCAAAATATTTTTGTCTTTCAAAGTAAAACACAATTTTAAAATATTCATATCATTGTCAATATCCATCAAAATACCATTGTTAGGTGTTTTAATAGTAAATGTGCAAGTTATAGTATATCCCAAGTCAATAATATAGCCTCTCAATTCTAAATAATATATCCGATCTAGACCAACATCCAAAACTTCCGTGACTATCCTATCAGTATATACAGGTTGTCCACTACTTAGATCTAACACCCACCATGATACCATCTTAAAGTAATCAAAGTAAACCCACTCATATCCAACCTGAACAAAATGAAAATATAGAAAATAATTGAAATATACAAAACATTAACTTCCCCAAATATCATATATATGTAAGATAAAGAAATCCCTAAGTTTAACTGACCATCAATAGTAACGGATATTAAGAAGGAGACTAACCTTAACTCAAAGAAATAGTTAAGGAAGCTTTAATGAGATGTTAACCAACTCCACCTAACTTTAATCTTCAAACATGCAAACACATTTGTAGCGTTGAGGAAGAAGGATTGGATCTGCAATAGAGGAGAATGAAGAAGAAAAGGAAAAGATTTGAGGGGTCTTCTATTTTGATAAAAAGAAGAATTAGATATTATGCCTAATTTTTACGTGGCAGCGCATGAATATAAACATTTAATATAATCTAATTTATGTGGACACATCAACAAATAAGGATTACTTAATAAAGAAAATAAAAAGTTCAAGGGGATGGTAGGACTCTCGAAAGATAAAGTGTGTAGTTGAAACTACGAGTATAGTTTGAGGGGTTTTTGGATATTTTTTCCATTTAATAATATATTTAGTGGGTAATTTTAAAAGTTTAGTAAAAGAAAAATACATAATTTTCATATAATTTAGGAGTCTAGCAAAAAATTATTACTTGATTTTTCTTTTCATATATTTTAAAAAGTCTTAAAAAAAAGCTACTTAATTGACTCCTGCCCTTTCACGAAAGATGAAAGAAAAGTTGAGTAGTTTAGAGACTTGGGGTAGTGGTAGATATGTGAATATTATGCGGGACACTACCACTGGTTGCATTAGAAAAATAGCAACCAAGATACTAGGAATTTCGAGAAGGACCTTTGGTGGACGTTAGGGCGATTGGTGATGGAATGACGAAGTCCAAGGCAAAGTGAGAGCTAAGTAGATTGCTTATATGAAGTGGTTGGAATGTAGAGATAAGGACAAAAAGCAAAGGCTTAAGGATTTCTATAATACGACAAAGACAGAAGCAAAGATGACGGTGACAAGTTGTCATGCCACAGGAGGGCACCTTTGATGTGGCCAACACAGAGACTATTGCTAGTCCCCAAGCGAACCATTTGGGCTCATCACATCTATGAAATCAGCTGAAGTCTAAACATAGCACTAAACAATCTAGTCTCAAAATAGTATCAAATAAAATAAAAGGCTAGTATAGAGAAACTAGCTCAATAAGTCTCAACATCAATACTTCAACTCTAGTCTATGAAGCCTTTATCACTATGATATGGTACCAATGATAGACCCATTACTAGCTCAAATAAAAATAATACTAACTTGAAGTCTAATTCTAATAATGTCACGACCCAAGCCTAGGGCCTAGACGTGATACGACGAAGGTGGAACTCGAAAGGACCACAATGAAGCCTCTTAACTTATCATTACACATCATTGGTCACAAAAGCAATTAAACAATAATAAAGAATAGAAATAAGGGAAAAGGGACTAGGAAAAATCCTTTATTTCACAAAACATCTAAAGAGTCAAAGGAGTCAAGCTTATAGCATCATTAAATAACTTGTCCAACAACACCTTGAAACATACAACTTAGCGGGGACCAAGACAAGAAACTGGGCTCACCCTCATAGTCAAAACATATAATAAAGGAAAGAGAGACTTTATAAATAACATAAGATCAAAGATATTGTCCCCAAAATTGAGGACTCACCAACTTACTTTGTAAAGATAGTACTAGCCACAGGGAGGATGTAGGTGATCATGAGGAGCTTTGGTTCCTACATAGTAACATCATGTAGGCATATATGTTTGAATGTACTAAGTATGTAGGATGCAATGTAAAAAGAGATAGACAATATAATCGAAATGCATAGTAAGGCAATAAATGAGCATATAGCAATATGGCATGTATGAGTGATTCTTGAAGTAAAACAAGCTTACATAGAACATATTGTATGTGTAGTAAGAGACCAACATTATGACGGATTATCACACAACATCATCCATTGTGATTGAGGTATCAACCCCTCAATTAGTTGATGATGGATTGCACCCCACCATCCATGGTGATTGAGGTATCAATCCCTCAATTGGTTAATGGTGGATTGCACCCCACCATCCATGGTAATTGAGGTATCAACCCCTCAATTAGTTGATGGTGGCTACACCTCATCAACCATGGTGATTGAGGTATCAACCCCTCAATTGGTTGATGGTGGTTACACCCTGCCATCTATGGTGATTGAGGTACCAACCCCTCAATTGGTTGATAATGGATTGCACCCCACCATCGATGGTGATTGACATATCAACCCCTTAATTGGTTGATGGTGGATTGTATCTTTCCATCCATGGTGATTGAGGTCTAGCACTCCCTTAACTAGGTGTGGTCAACTTACAATACTATAGATACTTTTCATGAAATCAACACAAATATACCATACTTACATCATCATAAAGTCATCCAGGTCATAGGACATGCAGTGGTCCATCAATAGATCAAGAACCCTAAACCAAACATTTTATTAAATACTTGGTGGTTGTGTAATACTAGTGTAAAACCATGCAATTAAAGAGTAAAATCATGCAAGAAATCTTAAAGTAAATCAACCCTCCAACACTTTGTAATACCACCTTGCAAAATACAATGAAATACCTCATCAAAACGCATCATAGATCTTGGATTCATAGATCAAAACATATATAAATAGTCACACTTTTACAAAACTCCAACACAGTTCATAGTCAAATTCATAATAGAAGACCTATAAGTAAAATCAACTTAGAAATATGCAATTTATGTAAAAAGGAAGCTTGGACACCATGGGTGAAAGGACCCAATGGTTGAAACCCACATACCTCAACTTTGGGAAATTTCTTGATGAAGATTGGAATGGAGACTTGAAGCTTAGGTGAATTCCTTGAAATCTGGAATGAGATTTGGCACTTGAATTTTGAGTGAAATATTTGTCTAAGTGTTTGGGAGAGTATTGGGGAATGTCTTGTATGATATGAAGGTGAAATATGGATAAGTATAAATATTTTGATGTATGGAAAGACTTAGTCCCAAGAACCAATGGCCTTGGACTGAAACAAGAAAATTGTGAAAAAATAACACTAGTACATGATGGAGGCGCGTCGCGGTAACATCGTGGACAGACATTGGAATTCCAAATTTTTGAGATTTTTAATTTTGATATGGTTGCTCTAAAATCAAGGTTATACCCATTTGTCACTTAATATGTCCCCCTAATCAAGAATATGAAGTTGGATTTTTGATATCATGCGTGGATTTTGAGATATATGAAAATTATGATTTCGGGCACTTTTGAGGCACATTTTCGGGAAGCTTTTGGTGTCATTTCAAATAAGCAAGATGAAAATTAATGAAATGACCCTCTGAAGTAAGGGAGGCCCACCAAATCAGTTGAAATGCTCGAATACTCAATGGTGCGCCTGTTGACTATCTCTAGTACCTGCCACTATATCATAAAATGATATAGTCCAAAAGGGGACATTAGTAATTGGAATGTATTGGTATGTAAAATAGCTGAATGAAACAGAAATAGGTAGAATAATATAGAACAACATTAACTCAAAATAATACTCAATTAGGATGTCAAATGTCTATCTAAAGAAAGAATAACAAGTAGACAAGTAACCCATCAGCCAAATCAAACCTCATCAATCAACTTAGATGCAACTCAAAGGAACTCAACTTAACTCATCTCAATTCAACTCACCTCAGAGTACTCAATGTGGGAACTTTCTGGGAGTTTCTCTTATTTGACAACAATTATTAATGAGCCAGTGATTGTACAACAATCCTGCTGATGTTGACACAGTCATTCCATACTTGCCAGGTAAGGAACACATATGATCAATGAGGGATCTAACCTTTACAGTCTTCTATTATTTCAAGGACTTTCTCTTAAGTGGGACCATATGATGTAATGGTTTAATCCCCATTCTATGCTTGGCGATGTCGTTAATGAGTGAGAACGGGACTCATTTTTACTCATTTGGGTGTTTGATACTCCTACCAAGACTCAATGCTCATAAGACTCTTCCATATCTCAATTAGCCTTATGGAGGCACTCATCAACTCAATTAGTCTCATAAAGACTCTCATTATCTCTCCACTAGGGGTATTTTGGTAATGTTATCAGGCATTACATTATCTCTCTCTTAGGATCATTCATCCTCAAATGATGGGTAAAGGTGGATTCTAGGCACGAATGACTCAAGACTCATCTTAATACTCACTCAACAAACTCAAACTCTCGACTTCTCATCAATCGAAATATCAATTTAGTCAAGGATAAGAACATTACCTTCAACATTCTCCTCAATAGGCATGAATAGACAGGTAATGCAGTCCATGTTTATCCATATCGAATCATGTTGCTTTTAAGATCTCGATAAACTAGTAATATAGTCCATGTTGATCATCTCCCAAGGCTTTGGAAAGTTGTCAAAGATTGATTCACGTGCTAGTAATAAAATTTTCTCTCTCTCTAGATTTCACAGGTTCGAATGACATCACTTTTTTTGGTGACATCATTTAAAATTCCATGGATATCACTTAAATTTTGGTGATATTGCTTGAATTTTTCGATGGCGTCAGTCTTCTTGGAGCCAAATTTTTGAGTTTCCAATGATGTTCTCCTTAGTTTTCTAAATAGATTCAGTGAAATCTATGGAGTTTTCAGCTGGTCTTATTCTTCTTCATGCTTTCTCCTTCAGAACAGATCCAACTCTCTCTTTCTCCTTATTTATTGGCGAGATCTACTATTGGCAGTCAGTTTTTGGCATTAGTTTCTAGCATTATTTTGCAATCAATTTCTAGAGTAGAGTTAGTCAGATTCTGGTTCTAACAAGAAGCAGATGCTGGTGAATTTTCGGCGACGCACTCAACAGTTAAATTTTTGGCAGAGTACTCAAGTGATATCCTTCATTTTCTCCTTTCTTTCTTATTTGTCATGCCCTGGGATGGTACCTTGGGTGTGGCCGGCAATTAGAGACTATTGCTAGTCTTTCCTCATCACATTCATTCAATAAATAAATTCAAGACAATCAACGGAAGACTAATGATAATAATGGGCACATCTCATATAGTCTCATAAATATATTAATTAAATAAAGGGTTAGTAGAAAGAAACTAGCTCAACAAGTCTAAACATTAACATTCAACTCTAGTATATGAAGCCTTCATAGCTACCTCAAAATAAAGTAAGCTAATCAAGTCTACCTCTATAAGCAAGATGAAATAAATGTAACAGACCCTCTGAATAAGAGAGGCTCACCAATCAGCTAACTACTTAAATCCTTGACAATTCACCTATTGACAATTTGTAATCCCTGTATTTGAATCATAGAATGATGCAGCACTGAGTGGCGATAGTGCATGGAATGTACAGTATGTAAAATAGCTGAATGAAATAGAAACCAAGTAGAATAATATAAAACAACATCAACTTAGAATAGTAACCAATCAACATGTCAAATGTCTATCTAAAGCAAGAATAAAGAGTAGACAAGTAACCCATCAAACCAATCAAACCTCATCAATCAAATCAGGCTCATCTTAAAGGAACTCAACTTATCTCATTTTGACTCAGAGTACTCATTATGGGAACTTTTTGTGAGTTTTACTTATCCAAAAATAATCACTCATAAGCTAGTGATTGCATAACAAGCCGCCATTCCTGCTATATCTATTCCGTACTTGCCAAGTAGAGAACTAATCGAATCCACTAGGGAAACATCAATCAACAAGTCCTCTATTGTTTTAGGGACTCTATCAAGAGGGAACCACAATGTAATGTGATGGTTCTAATCCTCTCCTACGCTTGGGCACATAGCTTGACAAGTGCGAGTTGGATTATCTCTTACTCTTTCGGTGCTTGATACTCCTCCCAAGACTCAATGCTCATAAGAAAATCAATCTAACCAATCCAATCAACTCATCTCAAATTAGCCTTATAGAGGCACTCATCATTCAATCATCTCATCAATTCAACTCTCAAATAATAGTTCAAGACTTAGATCAATCATTAGGGAACAATCAATTAGACAATTATTAGAGTTCATTTGGGCACACTCATGGACCATCAAATACTATCAGCCTATCATCATCCTCACATCACAATCACAATAAGAATCAACATTCTCAATTAAGGTCCTATGTTCATTCATGCATGCTTTCAAAGTTTAACACATAGGGTTTACACAATATCTCATGTAAATTATTTAATTTAAGAAAACAAGTTTATGATGATCATCAACATATAAAAATACATGTAAGTAATATAGTTTTTTCAAGAAATTAATCAAGATAATACTTCAAGAAACATATGTAGAGACTCATGCACTTTCAACTCTTCTATGACCATCTATGGGGCACATGGGAGAATTATCACATGGTTTTATTTAGCCTTACATACCCAGGGTAAAGCTATCATTAATCAAACACCAAGAATTCTCCCTTAAACTCTTCAATCTCAAGTTTTTCTTCTTTTCTCTCAAGTCCTAGTCTTTTTAAGTTCTAGAAAGGACTTAGAATGGGGTCTAAGATCCTTTTTATGCCTAAAATGACCTATTTTGATCGCGTGTTGAGTTCAAGAGGAGTTTGGAAAATGTGTAGATTGCCTCTCATGAGTTAAAGAATAAATTTCAGTTCGAAAATACCAAGTTTACGACATAGGCTGAGCGCACTATAGTGTATTTTTTTCCAAATATTTTCTGAATGAGTTTTTCAATCCCCATCAAAAATAATTGAAAAAACCAAGTGTACATCCACGATAGGGGCGTGACGTGTCCCTGTCGCGCATCAACACTGTTTTGCATTTTTTGATTGAAAACTTATCTTTTGATTTAATTGCTCTAAAAATTGATCGAGACAATTTTCTCACTCAATTTTTTATGTTGATCACATATCCGGTCTTGGATTTGCAAATGAAACACGAGAAGATGCATTATGCACACATCTCTCCTCTAGGAGTATTTTGGTAATTTTACCATCTCCTCTCTCACAGGTTGAGCTCTTTCTAACTGAAGATATACTACAAGTTCTTATGGTCAGTGAACATATCACATGTATTCCATATAGGTAGTGGCGCTCGATTTTGAGTGCAAATACCATCGCTGCCAACTTAAGATCATAGGTCGGATAGTTCTTCTCATGAATCTTAAGTTTCTTGGAAGCATATGCTATCACTTTCCCCCTCTGCATCAGCATACGTCCCAATCCAACTCTCAAAGAATCACAATAGATCAGAAAGTCCTCTATCCTATTGGGCAAGGTTAAAACTGGTGTGGTAGTCAATCTAGTCTTCAACTCTTGGAAATTTTTCTCATATTCGTTGGACTGCTACAACTTGACCTTTTTTTGAGTCAATCTTGTCAATGATGCAAATAGGAGAGAAAATCCATCAACAAACTTATGGTAGTGGCTTGCCAACCCTAAGAAACTTCTTATGTCAGTCGGAGAGGTTGGTCTGGGCCAGTTCTTAATCGTTTCAATCTTTTGGGCATCCACTCAAATACCATCGCCAGAGATAACATGGCCTAAGAAAGGCACTGGCTTTAGCCAGAACTCACATTTCAAGAATTTTGCATACAACTCATGGCCCTTAAGTGTTTAGAGGACAACTTTGAGGTGATTTGCATGCTCCTCCTCATCTCTTGAATACACCAAAATGTCGCTGATGAACACAATCACAAATATGTTGAGATATTGTCTAAACACCTTCTTCATCAAATCTATGAAGGTTGCAGGTGCATTCGTCAACCCAAAGGACATGACCAAGAATTCAAAATGGCCATATCTAGTCCTAAAGGTTGTCTTTGGAATATCATATTCCCTTACTTTACTGATGGTAGCCAGATCTGAGGTCTATCTTGGATAAACAAGAGGCACCTCAAATAGATCATCTATCCTTAGGAGAGGATATTTATTCTTTATCGTGACCTTATTCAGTTGCCTATAGTCAATACACATTCTGAGAGACCTATCTTTCTTTCGGACAAATAGGACAGGAGCACCCTAAGGAGAAACACTTAGCCTCATAAAGCCCTTTTCTAACAAATCTTTCAATTGTTCTTATAACTTATTCAACTCAGAGGAAGCCATCCTATAAGGTAGAATTGAGATAGGCTGGGTATCGGGAAGAACATCAATCATAATGTCAATCTCCCTATCAGGAGGGACTTCAGGAAGATCCTCAGGAAACTCATTCACAATTAGGACTAACTCAAGAGTTAGAGACTCAACATCATCAGATTTCATCACACAAGGTGATAGATAGAACCTTTTCAAATCAGTTTTCTAGATCTGAGATATGAGATAAACTTTCCCTTAGGTGCAATAAAATCACCCTCCCACTCTAGAACCAATCCATTCTGAAAATGGAACTTAATAGTTGGGGCTCTACAATCAATGGAGGCATAATAGACATGAAGCTAATCAATGCCAAGGATCACATCAAAATCAATCATCTCTAATTCAACCAAATCAACAAGAGTATCCCTATATGGTTGGATACTACACAAGCTCTATAGATTCTCTCAGCTTGAATGACTCACCCACTGGAGTAGAAACATCAAAGGGTTCAATAAGACTCTTAGGGGTTCTATCAAATCTACTGGCCACATAAGGAGTTACAAATGATAACACAGTACGAAAATCTATCAAAACATAATAATCAAGAGTAATGACTCGAATCATACCCATTACAATATTTAGGGAGTTCTCCTAATCATGACGACTGCCCATGGCATACATACAGTTTGTAGCTCTACTTGCGGCTAATATAGTACCTCTATGGTTTCCTCTAGCTGGCGGGGCATTATAGAAGATTGAGTTTGATCAACCTATTTTGGATACTCTCTCTAATAGTGATCCACTTGGCCACACTCGTAGCATACATTATTCCCTTTATAACATCTTCTCAAGTGCATTTTGCCACACTTACCACATGGTGGTTTATACCATGTGAACCTTTAGCCACACTAGCTTGTGAATGAGATATATGGGCTCCAACATTTTGGGACCTATGATCATTCTTGACTCTGTTGCAGGTGCACTAGCAGATAAAGGTGCTGGAAATATGTTACCATTCCCTTTCTTTCCAACGTCATGGTTGGATGTCTTAGCCTTCTTACTTCTGAACTCTTCTCTGTCATGCTATCTCTTCTCATCAGCTTACTGCACCAATTTTATCAATCTCCTAATGTCTGTATCACTCATAAGCATTGCTCCCCTGCCATCTCTCTTTGGCCCTCTGTTCAACCCATCAACATATATCCCCATTCTCTCCCTTATATCAGCAACCATATCTAGAGCATAACAAGATGGCTACATAAACTTCAACCCATACTTTTGCACAGTCATAGAGCCCTATTTCAGATTCAAGAACTATCTTACCTTGGACTCTCCTCATTCTATTGGAAAGAAATGCCCTAAGAGGGATTTCTCGAACATTGCCCAAGTCAACAATGGGCAATACTCTCCTCTACCTTTTTTCCATTGGTTGAACCATAGTCTGGCCACACCCTTGAGTTGGTAAGTAGCTAGTTCAACTCTGTGAACTCAAGAGGATTTATCCTCAAGAATTCCCAAGCTCTAGATATGTTATGTGCATCTTGTCGACTTACTCATTACCTTATAATAGGTGTTATGCAGTATGGGGTAAGGTTTGAATATCGTGGCGAAGTTTAGCATCTGAGAACACATCTTGCAGGGGCTACTCAACGAGGACTGCTCGATCCACAAATTCCTTATGTCCTTGAGGCACAGATGGGTTAACATTTTGTCTAGCAGGATGTCCCCTACCTGCAATGGCTCTTCTAGGAGGCATGATCATGACTTTGCAATGCATAGAGCATGAATTATAATAGAACTTTTCATAGAGCATAACTCTATTGCATGACTTAGACTTGAAAGAAGTGAAATAATCCTAATGTCCTATAGTCTCCATATTATGGATGTGGATCTCTTCACACCAATAATAAGGACTCTACTTGCCATGACTTCATAAACTCCCTAAGAAACTTAAACTTTATACTCTGATACCAAGTTTATCACACCTTGGGAGGGTACCCTAGGGTAGCTAGCACTGAGAGGCTATTTCTAGTTCCTAAGAAAACCACTTGGCCTCATCATATTCATTCAATCAATAAACTCAATACAATCAGTGGAAGGCTATAATAATAGGCTATCTCATGTAGTCTCATAAATATATTAATTAAATAAAGATCTAGTAGAAAGAAACTAGCTTAACAAGTCTCAACATCAACATTCGACTCTAGTCTATGAAGCCTCTATCACTATCAAGTGGTGCCAATAACTGATCTATAGCTATCTCAAAATAAAGTAAGCTAATCAATTCTAACTCTATATGAAAGATGAAATAAATGTAATGGATCCTCCAAAGTAAGGGAGGCTGACCAATCAACTAACTGCTCATCCTCAACGGTTCACCTATTGATGATCTCTAATCCCTGTATCAGCATCATAAAATGATGTAGCTCTACATGAAGTTAGTGCGTGGAATGTATGGTATGTAAAATAGCTGAATGAAATAGAAAACAGGTAGAATAATATGGAACAACATCAACTCGGAATAGTAACCAATCAATATGTCAAATGTCTATCTAAAGCAAGAATAAGGAGTAGACAAGTGACCTATCAAACCAATCAAAGCTCATCAATCAAATTAAGATCATCTAAAGGGAACTCAACTCAACTCTTCTCTTCTCATCTTGACTCAGAGTACTCAATGTGGGAACTTTCTTAGAGTTTCTCTTATCTGACAACAACCACTTATAAAC
The DNA here is from genome assembly GCA_025642045.1 of Solanum sejunctum. NCBI lineage: Eukaryota > Viridiplantae > Streptophyta > Magnoliopsida > Solanales > Solanaceae > Solanum > Solanum sejunctum. Next base: position 7,732 of record JAOTQJ010163521.1, on the reverse strand, counting down.
TAGTGATTGTAAAATAAGTTGCAGTTTTTGTCATATGTAAAATAGTATTCGAGAAATTAATCAAGGTAATACTTCAAGAAACATGCGTGGAGACTCATGCACTTTCAACTCTTCCATAATCATCTATGGGGCATATGGGAGAACAATACTATGCTTTTGTTTAGCCTTACATACTTGGGATAAAGCTATCAATAGTCAACCTTCGAGAATTCTCCCTTGAACTCTTCAATCTCATGCTCTTCTCTCAAGCCCTAATCTTTTAAAGTACTTAGAATGGGTTATAAAATCTTTTTCATGCTTAAAATGACCTATTTTGGTCATGTATTGAATGTAGAAGGTGTTGGAAAATGTCTATAATGCTCCTCACAAATTAAAGAAAAATTTCAGTCCGAAAATACCCAGTTTGCTATGCCTGGGCGCACTACAGTGTATTTTTCTTCAAAAATTTTCCAAACGAGTTTTTCAATCCCCATCAAAAATAATTGAACAAAATAAGTGTGCATTTACGACAGGGGCGTGATGCGCCTCTGTCGTGCATCAACATCGTTTTGCATTTTATGACCAAAAAATTATCTTTTGATCCGATTGTTCCAAAAATTGATTGAGATAATTTTTACCACCTAATTTTTCATTCTAATAGCATATCTAGTCATGGATTTGAAAATGAAGCATGGAAAGACGTCTTATGCGCATACCTTACCTCTAAGAGTATTTTGGTAATTTTACCAGGTGTTACATTTGTTCAAATTCCTGATCCGGTCAGATTCTTTGTTCCCTCCTAGTTTGATATTGTTTTCAAGCTATATATTTCTCCTTTCTTTCTTGTTCAATTTCTTGTTCCAATCAACTTCTTTGTTCTCTCCTGTTTTGCCATTTTGATTCTTGTTGTTTTGGCTATATCTCTTACTAATTATTGATTCTTATTTGTTGATTATTGATTCTTGTCTGTTAAAATTGCCGAATATTGCTTCTTATCTATTGAATTTGCTGATTATTGATGCTTGCATAATATTTCCTGTACTACAGAATTTGTGCAATATTCTTACTGCATACATAGTGTGATTGTTTCTTATTGTTCTCATTGCTTTTGTTGCAAATTATAGGATTATTGGATTTTAAATTCTCTATCATCTATAGTTTGTTGAATTAGTAATTCTCAGTGGCATTAGGGTCTAATGGTGGATTAAGGTCATGTCGTCGGTTGGGGTCGGAGGCTAGGGGTAGTAATGGTAAGAGAGGAATGGGCCTACTTAGGTTGAGAACAGGGACGTCGAATATAGGATCACTTATTGGAAAGTTCATAGAGTTGGTGAAGAGCCTTAAAAAAAGATATATTAATATAGCATATGTTAAAGAGACTAGATGGGTACGTACTAAGGTGCGAGACGTAGATTGACTTAAATTATGGTACTCGAGTTGTTCTAGGGATAGCAATGGAGTAGGAATCTTAGTAGATGAAGACCATAGGGACTATGTCTCAGAGGTTAGGAGGACAATTGATAGGATGGTGTCAATTAAACTAGTGGCCAGTAGTCATATTATGAATATAGCTGGTGACCATGCACGACAAGTGGGCTTAGATGATGAAGTTAAAAAGCTCTTTTGGGAAGATTTAGATGAGGTTGTGAGGGGTATTCTAGGCACATAAAAGATTTTCATCAGGGGAGACTTTAATGGCCATATTGGTGCCACTTCTAGTAGTTTTTATGATGCCCATGGATGCTTTAGTTTTAGGGAGAAGGATGGAGGAGAGACGTCTCTCGTACACTTTGCTAAAGCGTTTAAGTTGGTTATTGCTAACTTATGCTTCAAAAATAGAAAAAATCACTTGGTTATCTTTTGTAGTACGATAGCTAAGACCCAAATTGACTATTTACTCCTCCAAAAGGGTGAGAGAAGCCTTTGTAAGAACTGCAAGGTAATCCTGAGTGAAACTATTTCCACTCAACATAGGCTTTTAGTAATGGAGTTGGAAATTAAGAGGGGTTATAAGAAGAAGGCTACTTATGCCCAATCAAGGATTAGATGTGGTGGCCTAACTTCGAGTCTTTCCCAAGAGAAAGGGGAAACGTTGAGTAATTTGGGGGCTTGGAGTAGTATCGAAGATGTGAACACTATGTGGGATACCACATCTGGTTACGTTAAAAGGTGGTCACCGAGGTGCTAGGGATTTTGAGAGGGACCTTTGATGGACAAAAAGGTGATTGGTGGTGGAGTGTAAAAGTTAAAGGCAAAGTGAAAGCCAAGAAGATTGCCTATACGAGGTGATTGGTGGTGCAGTGATGAATGCTAAGACAATAACGTTTGAGAGGTTGTATGTTGAGTTAGGGGAAAAAGGTGGGGACAAGAGATTATATAGGCTTGCGAAGGTCAAAGAGAGAAAAGCTCATGATTTAGACCAAGTGAAATGCATTAAAGATGAGAAGGGTAAGGTGTTGGTGGATGAGAATTCTATTAAGACAAGGTGGCAAGCATACTTTCATAAACTCTTAGACAAAGGGGATAGAGGTATTGACTTTGGTAATTTGGTACACTTTGAGAGTTATTGAATTGTGGTTATTGAAGACATTTTAGAGTTGAGGAAGTTAGACATATTATTAGTAAGATGAACAGAGGGAGAGCGATTAGACCCCAAAAAAGCATTTTTTGTGGATTTTTGGAAGAGCATGGTCAAGGAGAGTATTGAGTGGTTGACTAGGTTGTTTAATGCTATTTTGAAGATCACTAAGATGCTCGATGAATCTAGGAGAAGTACAAAGGTTCCATTGTAAAAGAACAAGGTGATATTCAAAGTTGTAACAATTATAGGGGTATCAAGTTGTTAAGCCACAATATGAAGGTTTGGGAGAGAATGGTGGAGATCAGGGTGAGAAAAGTAATGACTATCTCTGAGAACTAGTTCGGACTTATGCTGATATGATCAGCTACTAAAGTAATCCATCTTGTTCAAAGATTAGTGGAGAAATATAGGGAGAGAAGGAGGGACCTTCATATGGTGTTCATTGACTTGGAAAAGGCCTATGGCAAAGTGCCGAGGGATGTTTTATGGAGATGCCTAGAGGCAAAAGGTGTATATTAGAATGATAAAGGATATGTATGATGGAGCCAGAACTCGAGTAAAAATGGTGGAAGGATACTCAAAGTATTTTCTTTAGAGATGGGACTCAATCAAGGACCTGTGTTGAGCCTTTTTTTTTATTTGGTAATGGATGAGCTAACATGGGCTATCTAGGAGAGGGTGCCATGGTGTATGCTATTTGCAGATTAAATAGTACTAATTGATGAGACTCAAGCAAAAGTTAATGGTAGATTGGAGGTTTCGATAGATACTTTGGAATCCAAAGTGTTCACATTGAGTAAAACCAAAACAGAATACTTGGAGCTTAGATTAAGTGTTGCTAAAGATATAACACATATTTATGTGAAGCTTGATACTCAACCTATTCCTAAGAGACAAAGCTTTAAGTATCTTGGATCCATCATCTAGAGTACTGGCAATATCGACAATGATGTTACACATTGTATTGATGCAACATGGGCGAAATGGAGGCTTGCCTCAGGAGTACTGCACGATAAAAAGATACTACCTAAGTTTAAAGGTAAGTTTTATAGAATAGTGGTTAGACCAGCTTTGCTACATTGGGTGGAATGTTGGCCAATTAAAACTTCATATATTCATAAGATGCAGGTTGCAGATATGAGGATATTTAGATGGATGTGTGGACATACCAGGAGTTATAGGATTAGGAATGAGATCATCCAGAAGAAGCTAGAGGTATGGCCCTTGTGGCTGACTAGATGAGGAAAACGAGACTACATTGGCTTGGATGTATCAGAGAAGGAGTATCGAGGCTCCTATTAGGAGGTATGAGAGGTTTGATTTAAGAGATACAGGAAGGGATAGATCTAGATTAAAGAAGTATTAGTGGGAGGTGATCAGACAAGATATGGCAAAACTTTATCTAACCAAGTACATGACCTTAGATAGAAAAGAGTGAAGGTTCTTTATTATAGTAGAGAGCTAATAGATTAGTAGGGGTAGGTTGTTAATTGAATTTGGCTTGGACATATCCGAGAAGGAGTATCGAGGCTCCTATTAGGAGGTACGAGAGGTTGTATTTAAGGGATACACGAAGGGATAGAGGTAGATTGAAGAAGTATTAGCGGGAGGTGATCAGACAAGATATGGCAAAACTTTATCTCACCGAGTACATGACCTTAGAAAGAAAAGAGTAGAGGTTCTTTATTAGAGTAGAGGGCTAATAGATTAGTAGGGGTAGGTTGTTAATTGACTTTGTGTTATAGTAGTTTAATAAAAGTAGTGATGTATTCACATCGTATGTTGTCATTATTAGTCCTATATTTATTTACTTTTAACATATTTACATTGCCTGTATATCTTATGTTGTCATTTTTTTCCATCTTGATATGTTATTTTATCATATTTATATAATATCATGTGCTTTTTCTTATTAGTCGCCCTTTCTATTCCTTTTCTTTTCTTTTCCTTTTCCCATATCTAGTTTATTTGGCTTATGGGTTTTTGAGATAAGGGTTTCTAGGAAATAACCTCCCTACCTCTATGAGATAGTGGTAAGGTTTGTGTACATTTTACCCCCTAGAACCCACTTATGGGATTCCATTGGGTACGTTATTGTTGTTGTTGATGATGATCATCTCCCACTTTCACTCAAGAATCTCAAAGTTTTGTACCAATCCACATGGCCTTCAACGCTCAACCTTAACTTGTTGCTAATCTGGGCACTTGGAAACAAACTCAGCAATATCCCTTTTCATTCCACTCCACCTATAGACTTCCCTCAAGTCATCGTACAACTTGGTAGAGCTAGGATGAATGGAATATCTAGAGCTATTGGGTTCAAACATGATCTGTCTCTAACACCATCAATATCTGGAATACACAATCTACTTTGGTATCTCAACACTCCATTTCTCCCTTTGGAGAAGACCATCAATTTTTGTTTGTGGATAGCCTCCTTCAATTAAAGTATGATAGGATCTTGGTCTTGCTTTTCGTTCATCTCTGCCACTAAGGATGAACCAGTCCTGCTCTGAACATTAACTCCTCCCTCATCATTCTCCTTAACTTGAACTCCTAATCGAGCCAATTGATGCACTTCCTAGCTAGCTCCTTTTTTCCTTCCTCAAAGTGGGTTATGCTACCCATTGAGTACCTGCTAAGAGCATCAACAATACTGTTAGCTTTACCTGGGTGGTAGAGAATGCTCATATCATAATCCATGAGCAACACCAACTATCTCCTCTGTCACAGGTTGAGCTCTTTCTGACTGATGACATACTACAAGTTCTTATGGTCAGTGAACACATCTACATACACTCCATATAAGTAGTGGCTCCAGATGTTAAGTGCAAGCACCACCACTACCAACTCAAGATCATGGGTTGGATAGTTCCTTTCATGAATCTTAAGTTTTCTGGAAGCATAGCCTATTACTTTCCCTCTCTACATCAACACACAACCTAACCCAATTCTTCAAGCATCACAATAGATTACAAAGGCCTCTGCCCTATCAGAGAAACTTAAAACTGGTGTTATAGTCAGTCTAGTCTTCAGCTCTTGGAAACTCTTCTCATATTCACTGGACTACTAAAACTTGACCTTTTATTGAGTCAATCTAGTCAACAGTGTGAATAGGGAAGAAAAGCCATCAACAAATATGCGATAGTAGCCTACCAACCATAAGAAATTCCTTATGTCAGTTAGAGAGGTCAGTCTAGGCCAGTTCTTAACCGCTTCAATCTTTTAGGAATCTATTCAAATACCATCACCAAAAATAATATGGCCTAGAAAAGTCACCGACTTAAGCTAGAACTCACATATTGAGAACTTTGCATATAATTCATGGTCCTCAAGTGTTTGGAGGAAAATTCTGAGGTAATTGACATGCTCCTCCTTATCTCTTAAATAGACCAAAATGTCATTAATGAACACAATTATAAACATATCAAGATATTGTCTGAACACCCTATTCATCAATTCCATGAAGGCTGCAGGTGCATTTGTCAACCCAAAGGACATAACCAAGAACTCAAAATGGTCATACCTAGTCCTAAAGGTTGTCTTTGGAATATCACATTCCCTCACTTTCAACTGATTGTAGCCAGATCTGAGGTCTATCTTTGAGAAACAAGAGGCACCCTAAAGTTGGTCGAACAAATCATTTATCTGGGGGGAAAGGATGCTTATTATTTATTGTGACCTTTTTCATTAGCCTATAGTCGATACACATTCTGACAGACCCATCTTTCTTTCGCATGAATAGCACAGGGGAACCCTAAGGAGAAAAACTCGACCTTATAAAACCCTCTCTAATAGATCTCTCAATTGCTCTTTCAACTCTTTTAACTTAGCAGGGGCCATCTTGTAAGGTGGAATTGAGATAGGTCGGGTATCGAAAAGTGATATGCTACAAAATATAGCTCTTGTGATGCTTAAAACTTAGGATTTTATATGTTGTGATGCCCTATATGTTTTCGTATTTAGATTTATGTCATGCCCCAATGTCCCATTAGGGAAGATTGGCACCCATTGCCAATAAGGCTTGAGAGAAACAACCTATGACTATGAGCTTTCTATACATACTATAAGGGGTTTCTGCATTTAACATGCCTATAAGAAGAAAAATAGTGATAACAAGTCAAAAGGAAGTGCGTATAACTAGGCTGTTGGGGCCACGGTATTTAAAGTACGAGACATGACCAAACTTTACTTTACATAGTCTACAAAGCCTTTAAATAAAGAAAAACATCTGATAAGGGTCAGGACAAGCCCTGCCTAAACAAACTATGCAATCAAAAGACATAAGATCTAGACATATACAAAGCCCCGAAGCAACTTGGAGCTTGGTAACAATAATTGAATATATTGTACTTCTACTAGGGAGATCTACTAGCACCTGTACCTGCAGCATGAAATGCAGGTCCCTCATAAGGGACGTCAGTATGAGATAATGTATTGAGTATGTAAGGCAAGATATATTGTATATAAATTAACAACTCAAATGAAACTGTACAGTAGTGCAGCACAAGAGACCACTTTTAGTTGTACTATGGGATCATGTACTTTATGTTCTTTATATTACTTTACCTTTGCTGTAAAATCTATGCACAACTGTAAAACAAACGATCAACTGATCAGTGGTGAAACTGTACTAGGTTCATCCCTAGCTAGGTTATACTCAACCCCTCGAGCTACCCCCCGTTGATAGGATCATCCCTGGCTAGGTGCTATCTCCACTCCTCGGGCTACCACCTACCAAAAATTGTATACTTTATCTATTAATTACCTTTGAGATAATTCTTTTGGTTGCCATAATGTTTGAGTTGTAGGACTGTATATGTAACATATGAAGTGTGGATAATCACATAAGACAACATGACAATGAAAAGAGTATATTACACAAATGATGAAATACGTATGAAATGGACAACTCGTGAACTTTACTCCATAATAAGAACTCATGTAACTTGGTATCCAAACATGTATGCAGTATTGAAGGGGGCTATGTATGGAATTATATGAACATGTAAAAGAGTGGAGACATGGTTAACAGTTATGTTGGAGTTGGTGAATGCCTTTCTGTACCGAGGAGAGATCTATGTTTCATGCCAAATGATACGAAATCAAGTAACCTTACATACCTCATCGTTGGACCTTGTTACTATCTCAAGATAACCTTCCCTTCCTCCA